>CAJDSM010056357.1:0-10739 GCA_903981925.1 Ostrea lurida | reverse complement strand
CATCAGAGGATCACTAAACCTTCTACTACAGTAACTATTAATGGATCAACCAGCGGGGGCCCTCTGTGATGTGGCCACATCACATTTTTTCTAGTTTTATTTACTTTTAGTAGCAGAGGGAGGATATGAGGAACTGGAAGTATGATAGACAAATTGAAGCCTAAACTCTTAATAGAGTACATCTATTTCAATACTAATCGTTAAACAAATAAAAAAAAATCCTGACCCAATTACTGACCTTGTACCTGATTCAAATTACATGTAATATGGCGTCCCCGTCAGACTGGCAGCCAACTGTACTTGAATATCTACAATGCATACCAGAAATGAGAAATTGCAGAATCCTGAATAAAAATTATTTCCGAAATAGCATTGTGCACTCACATAAAGTTGATTGCAATATTTAATTCTACTGATTGTACATGTAGGTGGGACTGCAGGTGGTGTAATTAATCTTACCGATCCAAGAAGCAGTTGATTCAACATCATCAGGATGTGCATGGAGATATCCTTGCTGTAACACCTGCAACTACGAACTGCCAAGCTCGAGGAAATACCTCATGACGAAGCACTTTGAAAGACAGCATCCTGGACTCAAAGTTTGTTACACCATCCAGTTCCGAAAGGCCATCCAGAGTTCAAGCAGCCCATCCATTCTCTATAAGCCGCGACGGATCTCCAGGTATCCATCCCCGAAGCGGCGCCAACCGCAGTCCTTGAAACCTGCAAAGAAACAACCCATAGCTGAAGTTGCCAAGTCCACTAATCCTAAGAAGGTAGAGCAAAGCAGAAACAAAGGAATCTCACCTCTCAGGAGCCCATCAGTTTCCATTTCATTATACGGAAGCCCACCACTGGTCAACTTGTATGGATGGGATCTAGAGGAGCCCGTATCCTTTCAACCTCCAAGGAAGGTTGTGCGTGCCCAGTCGCCATCCACTCAGGCTGTTCCTGTTGGAAGTCCGTATGCGAATGTTGGTGTTGTGAGGGATGATGTTCCACCTGTGAGTTCTACTGTCTCAACTGTCAGCGAGAGTATTCCGTTCGCGTGTGTTCCACTTGAAAATGGTGCTCTTCCTGCCTGAATCTGCTCCTGTACCTCTTGTTGAAGTCTGTGAACTCTGTTACTGTCATCCCTACAACTGTATCACTAACTAGTTGTTTATTGGTCAGCCTAGGAGTTGACTTTCCCCTGATATCTCCATTCAAGGATTCTCTTCTGGAAGTGGCATCTGCTCCTCATACATCAGTGGCGACCTGTCCTCCTGCATCAGTGGCGACCTATCCTCCTGCATATGTGGTGACATGTCCTCCCTCGGCGGACTATGTACTGCGCACCTGCCAGGGCTCGGATCTTGGGAAATCAACTTGTGACTTGTGCCATGACCCATGTCTCTTCTTTGCTGGAGCACAAAGTGGGCTGGAGAATAGCTTAGTCACCAAGATACTGCAGAGGGCCAACAAGGAAGCGAGGAGATCTGGTGGACGGTCCGTCGAGTGGATCCCATCCTCAGCCTGTTGCGTCACCAAAGAGGAGGAACTGAGATTCCCAGAACATACCGGTTAAAGAGCATCATTTGCCTGGATCTCCAGTACAGTTTCGCCATGGAATCCGCCACCCAGACCCAGGAATCTGATGTCCCTCCTACTCCAGTGACCAAGAAGGATGCATCAACTCAAGTCACCGCCAAACAGACCTTCACCCTAGAGTGAATATGGACTCATAATATAATCTTTGTTCTGGAGCTGATCTGCGTTGGTTGCCAGTCGATATCCCTCTTTTCATTACTTGATCATGAATATAGATCGTTAATATAATTTATCATTGGGCATTTACATGTATTTAGTAGTATTACCAACCAAGTATTTTATACAATAACCTCTGATTTAACACAAATTAAATCCATTGAACTTTTAAATTGCGATTTTATTCAATAATTAATAAACAAGGGAATATTGGCGTGTTACAATATTTCCTGGTGGCAGCAGAGAACTTTAGGCACGTTACAATATATATGATATGGTGGCTCTAGGTAGAAAAGGTAATGCTCTGAAGCCCGGAAACCATATTGCAGCTTCGATGTCCAGTGCGCTTGACCTTTGATCTTACATTTAATGGGGTATATCTTCGTCCCATGGGTGTTTCATATGTATGATTTGGTGACTCTAGGTGGAAAGGATAACACTATATAACCCAGAAACCATTGCGTGTACAAACGGACAACCCGATTTCAGTACAGCCCTCCCCTTAACTTTGTTGCGGGGGTATAAAAATAGATGCCGTTAACACATTCTTCGTCATAAAAAGTTTATTCTTGTATTCCATTGATATCGGCATTTACATGCAAGTCTGAAGTTAATATTTTCTACAAATATTAGGAGTGTTCCAAATATAATTTCACCTTCTTCGGGTGAACATCGTGTAAATAAACCACATTGACACGTTAGATTGATCACTGAACCGTAGCGGAAGAAAACGTCATTTTACATTTTCACTGACTAACTACAGTGTACATTGCTTTAAAGCGTATTCATTAACAAAGACTGGAACTAGACCAATAAAGGAACTCCCTTTGGTTAAAATTTTATTTTTCAAATGCTTGGGTCAACTCACAATTATGTCCATTTGATAGATATCTCCTGGACGAACTTGAAATAAAGGACACCACAGAATCTGACAGACGTGCTTCATATTTGGATATATTCATACGAAGCAGATTTTTTCAAAAAACTGTTACGGGATAAAAACAAACAAGAGGCCCATGGGCCACATCGCTCACCTGAGCACTCTTCACTAAGAAAAGCAGTAGTAGCAACTTTAATCCCTATTGTGGCCCCACCCAACCCTGGGGAATTATCTAAACAAAACTTAAATCTACTCCATATCAGGAAGCTTTCAGGTGAATATCCACTCGTCTGGTTCAAGAAGAAGATTTTAAAAGAATTTCCCTATATAATCATATGTAAAACTTTGATCCCCTATTGAGGCCCCATCGTACCCCCGGGGGTCATGATTTGAACAAACCTGAATCTCCTCTATATCAGGAAGCTTTCATATAATTACAGCTTTTCTGGCCCAGTGGTTCTTGAGAAGAAGATTTTAAAGATTTCCCTATATAACATATGTAAAACTTTGGTCCCCTATTGGGGCCCATCGTACCCTCGGGGGTCATGATTTGAACAAACCTGAATCTCCTCTATATCAGGAAGCTTTCATATAAATTTCAGCTTTTCTGGTCCAGTGGTTCTTGAGAAGATTTTTAAATGACACCACCCATTTTGCATTTTCGTGATATCTCCCCTTTGAAGGGGGCCCGTCCTTCATTTGAACAAATCTGAATCCCCTTTACCCAAGGATGATTTTGTACCAAGTTTGGTTGAATTTGGTCCAGTGGTTTTTGAGAAGAAGTCGAAAATGTGAAAAGTTAAACGGACAGACAGACAGACGACGGACAACGGGCGTCAGAATAGCTACTTGAGCCTTCGGCTCAGGTGAGGTAAAAACTTATCGTGTCCTTCAACCTTAATATACTAGGTATATAGACGTGTCTTATCAATTAACTTCGTGGTAAGTCTGCCAGGGAAGACATGTGTCGCCTGCCTACTCCTAAATTTCATTTGAAAAATTACTTCATCATTTAAAGTATCATCATGGCAAAAAAGTATAAATTATGTTTTTGTCAGAATTCAGTTCTGTTCAAGTTTACCGAATGACAATGCATATCCTAACATGATGAATTAGATGAAAGATGAGATATTGTTATGAGATGAAATAAAGACAAATTTTGTTTATGTCAAAAAAATTAAAGTTGCGTCAAAAGGAAGTTGAACATGCGGCAGATTGGAAACTGCGTTACACGATACAGTTGTCCATACGTGATGCTCTGTGCCAAATATCAGGAAGCTGGCCTGTGGTGGTTCCTGAGAAAAAATGTGACAGAAATTTAAACCATGTGAAAAATATTCCAAGTTGCGTCAAACAGGAAGTTGACATGCGGCAGATTGGAAACTGCGTTACACGATACAGTTGTCCATACTGATGCTCTGTGCCAAATATCAGGAAGCTGGCCTGTGTAGTTCCTGAGAAAAATGTGACAAATTCGTCTATTTAAAAATATTCTAAGTTGCGTCAAACAGGAAGTTGACATGCGGCAGATTGGAAACTGCGTTACACGATACCAGTTGTCCATACTGATGCTCTGTGCCAAATATCAGGAAGCTGGCCTGTGTGGTTCGCTGAGAAAAATGTGACAGAAATTTAACCATGTGAAAAATATTCCAAGTTGCGTCAACAGGAAGTTGACATGCGACAGATTGGAAACTGCGTTACAACGATACAGTTGTCCATACTGATGCTCTGTGCCAAATATCGGAAGCTGGCCTATGTGGTTTTTGAGAAAATGTGACAGAAAATTTTTGTGCCGCCGACGCTAAAGTGATCCTATATGTCGCCTCCGCTAACGCAGGCAGGCGACACAACAACATAATTTTACAATTATGTCCATTTGATATATCCTGACGACCTCGAAATAAAGGACACCACATAATTGACAGATATGCTTCATATTTGGATATTTTACTTAATATTGACTCTAATGGCAGACTGTATGATAAAAGTGATGACTTTGCAATCGTCAACTTTCCTTTTCTATGTAGTAATGTACCACTATTCACCTGCTTATGGTGTGTATGTTTCTCAGTTTGATTCCATACGCAAGAGCATGCCATGCATATCAAGGACTTTTTAAAGCGAGGCCAACTACTAACCAAAAAGTTGATGTTGCAGGGTTATAACGAATCTCGTTTAAAGTCATCATTTCGCAAATTCTACGGTCGCTATAATGACCTTGTTTGTGATTACAAATTATCACTAAGTCATATGTTGACTGATTGCTTTCATACCCTTTGTTAGACTGTCATTTCGTACTAGATTTGGCGACGTGTAACCCGTTTACTTTGTTTCGACTACGGGCTCACGACGGGTGTGACCGGTCAGCAGAGGATGTTTACCTCTCCATGGCACCTGATCCTGCTTTGCTTTTGTCGGAGGTCCGTGTTGCCCTACACTCGATTTTTATATGTTTTTTGGGATCTATGATTACGTTTAACACATTGTTTATCGTCATTTTATATTTATATTAGGATATCAGGGCATTTTAAAATTATTCTCAAGATACGATTTTTTTTTGTAATATCATCAGGAGTAATAAATAAGTTATGAGAAAGAACAACAATTTCAATGCAAAGTTTATTTCCTTATGTTCTCCAAAAAAAATTTGGGAACATTGTTTTACTCCGTTTCCTCTTCTTCACCGGCATATTATTGTCCGGAAGTGTTCTCGGAACCTAAACAAGGGATCGATATGAAACAGTTATCATTTGTAGGTGCTCGGAACGATCACATTTTATCTGGACATGCATGCATGTGCACAGGGAATTTGGTACATTAACTTCGGAATCAAGTGTAACTTCTTCCATTTATCGAAATCGTTTGATATGATACCGGTATTGAGACCCCTAACTGAATTAATTATGGTTTTGCACGTGTGCTTCATTTTGATTGGATAATACTAAAACGTCTGTAACTTTCTAATGAATGGAGTGAATGAATTCATATTTACTATATGGGTAGAAAATATTTGTCTATTAAATGGTATAATTAAATGTGCCAACATTGTCTTTTGAACTTTAAAAATTTGAAGGACCATAACGCTTTTGTTTTTCATCAAATTCTTTTGAAATTGGGGCTTTGCGTGTGTCTTGGTACTCTCTATCTGATATGCATGTCAAAAGCAAAATTTTGCAAGTGTGCTACATTTTGATTGGATGATACCTACACGTCTGTAAATTTCTAATGAATACAAAAAGGCGAAGTTAACATTGTGTCAAACGTAATCATAATCCAAAAAACAAACCATATACAAAATCGAGTGTAGGGCAACACGGACCTCCGACAAAAGCGAAGGTACTAGGATCAGGTGTCATGGAGGAGTAAGCATCCCCTGCTGACCGGTCACACCCGCCGTGAGCCCTTAGTCGAAATGAAGTAAACGGGATTACCCGTAGTCAAATCTAGTAGGAAAATGACAGTCTAACAAAGGGTATGAAGCAAATCAGTCAACATATGACTTAGTGATAATTTGTAATCGCAAACAAGGGCATTATAGCGACCGTAGAATTTGCGAAATGATGACTTTAAACGAGATTCGTTATATCCCTGCAGCAATGAATGAATTCATCTTTATCATTAAGTAGATATTATGTTTGTCTATTGAATGGTATAATAAAATATGCCAACATGCACGCGCATAGTCTGTTGAACTTTAAAGTTTGAAAGAGCATAGCGCCTTTGTTTTTCATCAAATTGTTTTGCAATTGGCGATTTGATTGCTGTGTCCTGATACTCTTTACAGACAGTTAAAGTCAAATTTGCTTGCCATCACGTGCATACAAATGTGCTGAATTTTGATTGAATGATTTTAAAATCATGACAATCCTCTTATTTTGATGCCAACATTATGAAATTTAGATTGTGGGCATATGATACAAATGCATAACATAGCCTTTGAGTAGGGAGGGATCTTTAGCTGCCACACGGGACCTCGGTTTTTGCGGTCTCATCCGAAGGACCGCCCAATTTAGTCGCCTCGTACGACAAGCAAGGTGTGCTGAGAACCTATTCTAATCCGGGTCCCCACGGGGCTAATCCTTAATGGGAAGTTGTTAGGTCCTTTTTGTAGCAATAGTACGTGATAGGATATGATTTTAATTAGGTTGTTTCATGTTGACAGATGCAGATTAATGAATGTTAAATTGCATAATTCTCAATAATACTTTATAATTGTTAACCGATTATCAGGTACAGGTGATTATTATCTCAGTATTCTCAAGTAAACAATAAATCATTGTAATTAGCTAGGTACCGATTCAGTTTAACATCTGACAGAAAACTGTAACACTGGTGACTAAGACAGATTAGGACGCTGTTGATGTACTGCAGATCTATTCTTTTCGTGCATAAACTCGAAACTTTAGGATCGACCTAATCATGAGGAAAAGAGAAATTGAGAGGAAAACAGGAAAATGTTTCATGGAAGCGGTTTTATGTGTCTGCCGTTGTAAAATATTCTGGATATGCAGTATTCTAATGCGATAAACTAGAAAACTGACATGGTCAGCAAGGGCCCCGCCGAGGGCAATTCAAGGAAAGTGACATTTGTATGAAGGTGCTGTGAACCCAGAATTTATACACTTCTGCCTCTTCTTTTGCAAAGTTTCAAAACTGTACAATAAAAACTTTTTTGAGTTATCGCATCACAACGAAAATGTTGACGAACAGACGGACTGACAGACAAACAAGGTACTGTGCCGCTGTGGACCCAGAATTTATACACTTCTGCCACTTATTGTAGGGAACAAAATATTAATGTGCAAAGTGTTAGAACTGAACGATAAAAACTTTTGAGTGATCGCATCACATCGAAAATGTTGACTGACGGACAGAACACAGAATTTATACACTTTTGCCTCTGATTGTAGAGTACAATTGTACAAAGTTTCAAAACTGTACGATTAAATCTTTTTGAGCTATCGCATCACAACTTCGGTTATCCGATCACAACGAAAATGTTGACAGACAGACGAACGGACGGAACCCAGAATTTATACACTTCTGCCTCTTATTGTAGAGTACAATTGTGGAAAGTTTCAAAACTGTACGATGAAAACTTTTTAAGTTATCGCATCACGACAAAAATGTTGACGGATGGACGGAAACGAGAATTTATACACTTCTGACTCTTATTGTAGAGTACAATTGTGCAAAGTTTTAAAACTGTATGATAAGAGGTTTTCGAGTTATCGCATCACGACGAAAATGTTGACGAACGGACGGACCCCAGAATTCACACACTTCTGCCTCTTATTGTAGAGTACAATTGTGCAAAGTTTCAAAACTGTACGATGAAAACTTTTTGAGTTATCGCATCACAACTTCAGTTATCGCATCAAGACGAAAATGTTGACGGACAGACGAACGGACGGGCGGACGGTACTAAGAATTTATACACTTCTGTCTCTTATTGTAGAGTACAATTGTGCAAAGTTTCAAAAACTACGATAAAAGCTTTTTTTGAGTTATCGCATCACAACTTCAGTTTTCGCATCAAGACGAAAATGTTGACGGAGAGACTAACGGACGCGCGGACGGAACCCAGAATTTATACACTTCTGCCTCTTATTGTAGAGTACAATTGTGCAAAGTTTCAAAACTGTACGATCAAAACGTTTTGAGTTATCGCGTCACAACTAAAATGTTGACGGACGGACAATGTGATTACTATAGGGCACACGCATTTCATGCGGGGCCCAAATTACATGCACGTGTACTGTACCTACATGACATTGTATACATTTATTCCCTTTACACTTTTAAAGTTGTATTTTGCTACGGCTTTAGTCATATGAACTTCGTTAGTTAATATCAGCCTACTATATACGGCTATGCGATGAACATCGGAAGCATTGATGATTGAAGTCCCTGCTAAGAGTACAGGCTTGCATTATTTATTCATAGATCTTATGAAATAATCTTTAGGTTATAGAACAAGTGGGAGTATTTAATAAAATACGGAAATCACATTTCATAATTCAACTCCTAATACACTTACTACCAACATTTAACAAACATTTCCTTATTCTTCTGGTATACGACATACATTTTTAAACACCCATTTTTAAGCCACCTCCCTTGAAATTTACCTGGACAGAGATCAAAAACATACCGCTTGTCAATCAAATAAGAGACAATAGCTCAGATTCTGATTGACAGTTTAGCTGAGTGTCAACTGGACACTCCAGAGCGTAATGTTTTGATGGCAATTACAACCGCACGCGTGCCAAATTCTTTCATCTACCGCAGCGCAGAGATAACGCTGCGGTATGGTTTAAAAAAAAAACGGCGAGTCGATAATTACCTACAAAGGTCAGTCATAGCTGTTTTGTAACCCGAAGAGAATGTCCTCAAAAATCACTGTTCAACGGCATCCCACAAGAACCGTCATTGTCGGAAAACATTATATAAATTTTTTGAACAACGCTTTGCCATCGAGGAGCCTGGACTGACGATCGCTACCTCGACAGAAAATTTTCTTTCAAAATCAATTTAAAAAAAAAAATCATGAGAGAGAGAGAGAGAGAGAGAGAGAGAGAGAGAGAGAGAGAGAGAGAGAGAGAGAGAGAGAGAGAGAGAGAGAGAGAGCATGTGTAACCCGCTATATATTTCTTTCAAGATCCAATAATGAACCAAGTCATAATTGAAAACTTGTTCTAGTTTTGTTGACAGTCCGTGCAGTGTCAATCACATTGATAGACTACAAGATTGTCTTGAAATGCTCCTGCGGCAAACCGATACAAAAGTGCAAAATCTTTCAGAACATCGGGTCATGCAGCTGCATTGATTACACACGTTTGCTTTTCCCCTTTTGAAAATAACATGTTGAAATGTGTTTATAAACTCTGAATGCAAACGATATTTGTGTAATGCAGTAAATCTCGTCACTGTCCGTCGATAATATTCAGTCTCTCCTCACCCGGTCTAATTGAGAACGATTAGAAATATACACAAAGTTTTTAAAAAATACTTTGAATTCATAATCTTCCGATGGCTATAACGTCCTCAAAATCATCGTAAATAAAATCAATGTAATCAGTAATAAGTTAGATAAATTCATGACTTGACGATTTGCTTTTATTGAATCTTGTTGTCAAACGATGAACACGTAGATTTCCAACTTCTAACACGTTTTATTCCTGTGTATTTCTATGTGTATAACAATTAACACCTGAGCAGCCCTGGTCAATCCAGGTAGATAACGTCTGTTTCGATTAGGTTCTGCCTACCTTATTAATAACCGACCGGTCGCGAAATGGGCTAATTTGTATGAAATATGACAGTGGTTATCTATTATGACCATAACTGATGCTAAAATTATATTTACTATATTTATATTTTGATCAAAATTCCACGGCAAAAACACAATATATTATTTCCCCATGTACATTTTGTATATTGCAATTTTAAAAAAGAAACAAAACAAAAACAAACCCGCATCTGAAACCTACAGCTCACATTTAGCATCTTCTAAGTCGGTATCGCCCCATGGCAATAGACCATTCATGAGAGTTTGGTGAAGATTGGACAATTATTTAGATACATAAACTGAATAAGCAATAACTCAAAACAACATCACAAAAATTCATCTCCTTCAGCATCCGAAACCTACAGCTCAGTTTCAGCATCTTCTAAGTTGGTACATGTATCACCCGATAAACAATCCATGAGAGTTTGGTGAAGATATGGCCATTATAGTAAACTTGCTCTAATAGCTATATCTCTTCCAGCATCCGAAACCTACAGCATAACCCACACTGAGAATCATTCAACAAGTTGTGCACAACTTACAAGATTGAACCACTGCCAGGGTATAGCATAAGCTTCTTCCCCCCCCCCCCCCCCAGACTCCATCTCGGTGAGCTAAAAATTATCATGAACAAACAAGAATGCGTCCATTTGATAGGGATCGCATCATGTGTGGGGCATTAAAGGACAAATCCATCTTTTTATCGGATCTTTCGCTTCATTAGATACAGAAGAAATTCGCAATTATGTTTTGATTTTGCGCATCGTTGCTATTTAGACGGATGGTCGATCAAGTATTTTATGTTTACTGATGAAGGTC
>CAJDSM010056340.1:0-14795 GCA_903981925.1 Ostrea lurida | reverse complement strand
CGTTAAGGCCTGTGGGCCTCTTGTTATATCACATGATTTATCAGTTGAGAAGGTAGACATTATATTGTTTGATTGTTGCTTTACAGAATCTTAATCCTCCAGATGGAAGGCTCAAATATTTGAATATTTTGTTTTTGACTTGTCTGTTTGTATATAGTTAATTAAAACAAACCGTGAGCCAATAGACAAACTGAGAATGTATTTGTCTTGTAACGTCACTTAATCAAACCCATACATACATATACTGTGAAATCATTTTAGTTTGTGGGGGCCAATGTTTGTGGGTAACCAAAATTTTGCTGGTTCATGGGGTTTTAATTTTGTGGGTAATTCATCAATAATGCGAATGGCATAATATTTATAAAGATTAAAGGGAAAATAAAACATGTTCATGGAGATGTTAATTCGTGGGTAAGAGTGACCCACAAAATCCACAAATATTGGTACCCCGCGAACAATGATGATTCCACAGTAAATAATCAGACTGTTTTCAGTGGTAAGAATAACGATCATATCATGAAATACTGTGTGCATAAACAGATTGGATGACCAGTCTTTTATGTGGTCCATGTACAAGGCCTCCTGTGTAGGTACAGAATGTTTTGGTACTTTTGTTATGTTTCATATTAACACCTTTTGTTTATATATTTATGTTTTGATATGAAATTGCTGTTATGTTTGTAATATATATATTTATGGATTTAGAAGCACCAATAGTATCAATGGACATAATCTACTTAATGATAGAAAGTGCCAACAGTTTTTGTGTTTTCTGATTTATTTATTTATTTTTTGGTCAATTATGAAAATAAAAGTAGATTTTGATGAAATCTATTCATGCTCCCGAGATTTAAGATCAGAGACATATTTTTGGTTTTTCTCTCTGACCGGTCTGTGCCTTTTGTTTTATCTCTTTCTACAACCTAATTTAACTTTGGTTATGTTAAATCTAAAAAAAAAAAAACACACCAAAAAACAAACAACCAAGAATTCGTGGTAGGTATTTTAAACCAGTCTTGTGTGTATCAAAACAAAGTGGAATTTGGTGTGCTTATATTCAAATACACATGGTGATTTCAAAATATAATTTTGTACTTATTTTATAATATATACTCCAAAAACTTGCTTGTCTACAGACTTGAGAATTCTATTATAACCAAGCAGTTTTGTTATTTTTAAGTAATGTGTTAAATCATATACATGTATACAGTAGGAATGATATATTGTGCACAGAAATACATATCAGTCTTTAGTAATGTGATTTTCATTTTTGATTCTTGAGTATTTTGACTTTGAGGTTATTAAGGTCAAAGTTCAGTATTTTTAGGTAAAAATGTTTTGGTGTAGAAAAAAAATACTGGTACATATTTTTTTTTCAATTTTTGTACAAGATTTTATTTATGTTTTTTTTTTTATGGAAATAAATTATTTAGCATGAATATCACAATACTGATAATTTATAGGCCCTTAAATTAATTGTCTGTTGCAAAATTTCAGAAAGTTTATGGAGCCTTAGCCTATTTACACCATTTGTGAACATACTATACATTATACCACATTGCTACTTGAAGCTAAACTAATTTCATTTCAATGAAAGGTTCATATTTATTTTCAATATTAAATGATTTTTGTATTGCATAGAAATTTGAGGAAATAAAAACGTCCAGTCATTCAACTGTGTTCAGAGTTGTACTGATATCAAAGCTCTGGAAGGTTTGGCAGAGTTTACTCGCATGGATGAATAGGTGAAGATGACAGTGATCAATCTCCTAAATTCTAACAAAGAATTCTAATTTAAGAGTAGGGCAAACTTGGACCCCTGAGCATATGAGAGGTGGGATGAGGTGCCAAGGAGGAGTAAGCATCTCCTGTTGACCGGTCACGCCCACTTGAGTCCTGTATTTTGGATCAAGTAAACGGAGTAATCCGTAGTCAAAATCAACATGTAAAGAAAGACCTCAGTTGGTAGGAAACTTGTTGGACAAAATTTACTCAACAATTAAAGGTTGTACGTATACAAGTGTTGGTAAATTAGATTGTTATGACAATTAACAAAAGATTTGCAAAATGCTGACTTTAAACGAGACTTTCGAAACCCCTGAAACATTCACTTATTTGTCATTAGACTGACGTGATTTAAAAACTGATCATAAGCAGAACAAGCTCTTGCATATCAAATCAGCTGAGAGACATACACGCCATATGAAGATGATAATGGGCTGTTCCTACATAAATATGCAAGAAGCTGAAGTCATCCCATATATCATGCAGCAGAAATATTTACATTATGGAAACAGGTATTAAAAGTTTGGTACTGGTATAAGCCTATATAGCACACAGGATAATACAATTAAAAAAATGTAAAACCATTAATTATGATAATTATTTTCAAACCAGTGCTATGCTTGAATTACTATTACGGAAATTTTTTAGCAAGTCATGCAGGAATGGAATTTTTTTTAGATGCTATCAATAAGCATATCCCAAGCATGACTTTGTTCAGTTGTTATTTTGAGCAAATGATACGAAACTGTGCATTTAGTTGGGTATTGCAAGTCCTTTATTTACCCAATGAACATATAACAATACTAAGCCTATTTGTGATTTTACACTTCGTAAGAGTTATCTCCCTTAAAAACAGATTTTGACAATTTTTGTGAAAATATTTTATTAATTTTTTTTTTCAAAATTCACATATGAATTACAATACATGTGTATATTATAAATTCATAACATATAAAATATGAAATAAACATGCAAAGAACAGTGAAGATTTTAATTCTTCATTCAACAACTGCAAATTTAAATTCACATTTTACTTCAGACCTCCACATTCGTTTGTCAGGTACAGACAATAATACACATATACAAATATCACAGTGTTCAAAACATTATAGACTAGGGTCTCCTGTGTCACAATGTAAAAATTCAAAGCAGAAACAGGTTGATATTGAGGAGTACAGTATATGTACATATATAGAAATCTGATGGAAGGGTTTTTAAAAATTAAATGCATTTCTAGAGTTAGTTACTCTTATGTACAGGTGTGTTTCACCATCATTTGTGATCAATGAAGCAATTTTAGGTATTTTTTTGGTTAAATTTTGAGCTCACTGTACTAAGAAACTCATTAAAGAAATCCATGAAATTTTATGCTTGTAAAATTGATATAACAACAGTATAGAAATAATTGGCAGAGTGTTGGAAGTTAGGAAATGTATGTGTATTTATAACAAATGTATTAGCCACGAAATGTAGCATACTAGCTACAAACATAACACATCTTAAGACAACACCACAAAGCTAAATCAGTGTGGTGTTCAATATACATAGCAGCTTTTCTTAAATTGAAAACAATCAAAAGATGACAGATTTATTCACATCTACTGCAACTCTTTTTCAATTCACATCTCACTGATGTCATTTAGTTTCATCTTTTTGAAATTCATGAAATCCAAAACTTTTAAATTTTCTTCCATCTACCACACAAATCCTAGCCTCTTTTTGGATTTGGCCGGTCCGTAAACGCTATCCTTTGTTTCCTCGGTGGAATCTCGCTGATAATGAGGCATTTGTTTCCCGGATTTGTCGGATACCATGTAACTTGGGCGGATGCCGCCTTTTCCTTCGAACACTGGGCCTTTTCCACCGCCGGCACCGTTCTTGGCGGCCTTTCTGAGCGGGTAGACATTACGGCCGCCTTTTTCGCAGTGTTCGATGACTCGGCCCGCGTATTCCTGGAACTGCTCTTCCTCCACAGCCAGCAGGGCCTGATTCGCGTTATCTAGCGCTAGTTTCTCTAGGATTGCTTGTTCTTCGTTCTGTTTTCTCTGGTTCTGTGAAAAAAAGGTTACAAACAACTCAATCAAAAAGAAAAAAAATCTCCGTGATTCATGATGATCACTGACTAAAACATCATTAAAGTTTGCAAGTCACAATGCAATTCATTACAGTTGAACTTCAATATCTCGAACACTGAATCTCGAATACCATGGTATGAGTTGGTGGAACTGAATTTGGAGGTCCCAAACACCATATTTTCTTCTTTGTAATTTTACCCTTGATATCTCGAATACACAGAAATCTCGAACTTTTTTCATGGTCCCATCGAGTTCAAGATAACGAGGTTCTACTGTGGAATATAGCATAATATGCAATACTGTTGCAAGTATGCAGTACACTTTCATCGGAAACTTACTATTTGATTACTGTGGAAGTTTTTCAGGCCCTCTGCGTCTTCCCTCCTCCTCTGTCGCTTTTCCTCCTCATTACGACGGAAGATTTCGTCGGCCGCCTGTCGAATTCTCACCATCTCTAGTTCCTGTCTTCGCTCTTCCTTCTTTTTCTGTTCACCCTCTAATATCTACAGTTAGAAACGATCACTAATCATTTATTCCTGGGAAAAATGCTGGTAAACTTCAACCATCACAGGCACCTAAGTATATTAGTGAGTCACTTAGTAATGTTGCACAAGATTGGCTAAAATTTAAAATTGGGGTAAAGCTGCCAAGCAGAAATAGTCACTACAAACAGTTTGCTCTTGCAATATCCCCCATCTCTCTCCCCTCCCCTATTTATATAATAGTTTCCATCATCTCCCCCACCCCATTAATAAATAAAATCCTGGATCCACCACTGACCTGTTTGTTCTTACGTATAGCACTCTCCTTCACACACACACACAAACACACACACACCCCTACATCCACCCCATTAAAAAATAAAATCCTGGATCCACCACTGACCTGTTTGTTCCTATGTATAGCACTCTCTGCCATGTCCTTCCGTATCTTCGCTTCCTTCTCCGCTTCTTCCTTCGCTCTCTTCTCCTCGGCTTCCTCCACCGCTTTACGGATTCGCTCATCCTCATCGCTGACTTTCTGCTTCAGTTGGGCTGCAAGCTTCTCGCGGATTTTCTCCAAGTTTCTCTGTTTTTCTCTGTGGAGTAAATCAGTGATGTACTTTTAAATATATTCATCAATTAATTCTTAATTTTAAGATCTTTTTGTAATTGCTAAAAGAAATTATCCAACGAAAGGAAAAACTTGAAAGAATGATTACTGTGGAATCATCCTTGTTCGTGGGGGAACAATTATGTTCGTGGATTTTGTGGGTCACTCTTATCCACGAATTAACATCCCCAAGAACATGTTTTACTGTCCTTTTAATCTTTATAAATATTGTGCCATTCGCATTATTTATCATTTACCTATGAAATTACGTCCCCACGAACCAGCAAAATTTTGGTCATCCACGAAGATTGCATGGCCCCCACGAATAAAAACGATTCCACAGTATAGAAGATTATTCAGCATGTGAATGAAGGCCAGTCTACTTAAGACTATCTAGCTCCTTTGATTTGCTTGCATAATTCTAAACTCGAGGAAGTGAGCATGCAAGGAGATCTAATATTTAATCGAATTATAATTAGATAGGGTGCTAATTAAGGCCATCAACTTACTCATGAATCTGTTGTTCTTTTTCTGCCCGTAACTTCATCATCTTCCGTTTGGCAGCAGCAAAGATTCTACACTCCTCGTCCTCCTCCTGTAATGATTAATATACTAATTAAATTCTACACTCCTCGTCCTCTTCCTGTAAAAATTAATATACTAAAATAAATTCTACACTCCTCCCCCTGTAATAATTAATATATACTAAATTCTACACTCCTCCTCTTGTAATGATTGATACAATAAGTATATTATACACTCCTCCCCTTGTAATGATTAATATAATACATAAATTCTACATTCCTCCTCTTGTAATAATCTTAAAACAATAGAAAATTCTACACCCCCCCCCCCCGCCCCACCCGATAAATAAATTGTACACTAGCTATTAGATCTTATTTATCTTCTACAATAACAGCTAGTACGGTATATGTAGATGGTATATGTAGATTTCAGAAGCTCACAAGCCCCTCCATGCCCTATATACACACACAGAGACACACACATATATAGTATACTCAAAACTGTATAAGCCCCCCCCCCCCTCCATATATAATGGACTCAGTACACTTCAGATTTTCTCCTGACTCACCTCTTCCTGTTTCTCGATGACGCTCTTGATCAGCTGTCTATCCTTGATCTGGGCGACGTTGTCCTTCTTCATCTGTAATTTCTCGTCTCGTTTGATGTTGTCCAGTCGCTCTTTCTCGACGTGGAACTGGACGGCCAGCTTCTGAAGCTCCTCCCCCTCATGTTGATCTTCCTCTACATCGGCCTGTCTCTGTTTCATGTGCTCCTGGATCCTGTAGAATAGGATTTGGATTGAACATATTTTACTGACAATAGTGCCAAAAGATGGTGATTTAAATGCTTTGTGAAATTGTTTGTTTCAATCAATATTGAAGTATATCCTCAAAGTTTCAATAGGTAAAGCGTCAGGTTCGTAAAATTGCCCCCCCCCCCCCCTCATTATTTGGATTAGAAAATCCGAAGAACTATTTCACAAATTGGTGTCGCCTTGTACGTAATATATGTGAGGCTTCAATATTTCTTTTTGTTTTCTTTAGAATAAACGTCTTGTTGTCCTGTACAAAGTCAGAGATCTGAATTGTCCACAAAGTAGAAAGGTTCCAACAAGATGAGGATGTAACCAGTACAAAAACTTACTGTGAAGTCAGGAATATCTGATGGTCTTTAGAGGCATTAATCCTTTCTTTAGCCTTCTGTTGGTCGTGCAGAATGGCGTTCTCGTGCTCCCGCTTGGCCAGTTGCAGCCACTCGGCATCCTTACCCTCACTTGCCTTCTCCTGGAGCCTCTTTAATTCGATCTGGGCCTCTCTCTCCTTCAGGACTTCAGTCAACATTAGTGCACTCTGAGAACAAAAGAAATACTGGTAATGAATGATCACTCTCTCAAAATTTTCATGGTTTTATAAATACAGTCGAACCTCGTTATCTCGAACATGATAGGACCAAGAAAATTTTTTGAGATATCCGTGAATTTGAGATATCAAGGGTAAAAACACTAAGAAAATAGGTGGTTGGGACCTCCAAATCAGTTCAATATACCATGGTATTCGAGATATCGAAGTTCAACTTTATAAACTTTTTGATAAACTTAATTTTTTGCATGATTATAAATTTATCTGATAGAAACAGTACCAAATGTAACACTTTCAATTTAAAACAATAAAATACTTTTGGGAGATGAATGCAGCTAGCATTGCAGAAAAAAAAATCATAACCAGTGTAAGCGGGTTAAGAAAGTTTTTTTCTGCCTCTTGTGATTTAATTGTATTCATGAAAAGTCATGTAACATTTTGCCTTTTCAGGATTAAATGTATTAATTCTAATATTGATGGAACCTACATGGAAGTTTTTGACTCTATCTGTCTGGTAATACTGTTGGGTCTTGGCTTTCTCAATGGCTTCCTTCCTTTTCTCGGCCTGGAATTTAGCCTCCTCCAGATCTATCGCCTGTTTTTCCTCCTCTTCCTTCTGTTCACGAAGTTTTCTGGCCTCGAGTTTTCTGGTCCGTGTGCCCTGCATTATGAATTAAAACTTATAGCCTTGCATATCAGGTTTGTTAATCAAGTGTCATATAATGTACATGCATGCATTTAGTCTATTATATTATATACAAATGTATGGATACTTAGTGCTTCATTGTGAACACAAAGTGCCTCTGAGCATGGCAGGTTTTAGCTGTGGCAAACTTCTCTTTGACCTTGATGAATGACCTTGACCTGTAGCAGCCAAACAGTAACAGCCAAGTGCATGACTGTCGGATGTATTTTAAAATTGCTGTTCACAATTTTACTATGCAGTCTCTGAATTCATGACATTTTAAGGTTGATGTTGCAGATATTCTTAATAAAGACATTTATATAATTTACAATATGCACCCTAATCTCAGATGCCTAGAAAATCTCTATACACTTCATTTACATGCGGTCTTCATGAAAACTTTTTGAACCCACTAGTACTAACCAGTAGGGCTAGTAGATTCACAAAATTCATTGTATTGACCTCAAAAACAGCAATAATTGTGTAATATTGATGGAACTTACATGGAAGTTTTTGACTCTATCTGTCTGGTAATACTGTTGGGTCTTGGCTGTATTTTGTGAATTTTGTGAATCTACTAGCCCAGAAAAAATCTACTAGCTATATCCCAACTTTGCTACGATTTTAATTTTTCAAAAGCGTTCATGATGTAAGTGTTTATTTTTGATATGACATCAGATCGTTCATCGAAGTATTAAAGAGTCACTGACTGAAGCATTTTAAAGACTTCGATCTCTGTTGATTTCTAAAGTCCACTTACATGTTGTACTTTCTACTAACCCATCGGGCCAGTGCATACTCAAAATTTACTAGCCTGGCGTGAAATCTAGTGGTGCCGGGCTAGTGAGTTTTTGTGAATATTGTACAATTGTTCTGTTATCATCTTTTTAAAAAAAAAAACGAAAGCAATTTCATACATTCAGCATCCATATCTTACAATGAAACTTACCGCAATTGTGTTTCCCCAGTTTTTGACCATTTCTTTCGACATTTGTTTGCGATTTTCCTTTTCTTCGCGGATTCTTCTCATTTTCTCATCTTCAATTTGTCGCTTATAGAGCTCTTGCTGGATTCGGTTCCACTCACTCTTGGACAAGATTGTAACGTCCCTCAGACTGGTGCCATCGGGCAGAATCATTCCTCCCTGACCTATCTTTGAACCCTGCATTTGGAAATCTTGGGGGAGAGGCAGCTCTGGAGTTGCTGCAAGGACAAATATAGATTAAAAATACATGTATTTATTATATACACAATATATGGCATGTGTTCAATGCATTAATGTGTAATATTTTAATGCCATTTGGCAGATAGATACTGCAATCGTTCTGATCATTTGTATTTTATGTAGCAAATTCAATGCTTTAATGTTGTTAATTTTATCAAAGAAATCGTTGATATTTTGATTGAATGTTATGCATATAAAATTTCTGTAAAATCAATCAAACATTACAGTTAAAACAGTTGAATAACGTAGGGGTGAAAATATTTATATCTAGATAATATAATAAAAACCCGTTTCATACCCCTCCTAATATTAGAGAGAGAGAGAGAGAGAGAGGGGGGGGGGGGTAAATAGTGTGGAACATAGTCTAACAAGCTATATACTGAGGAGTTTCTTACTTATTAATCAATGGAATATTTACCTCTTTCTTTCCCCTTTCGCCTCCCATGCATTACAGTTGCCATTTTTTTGTTGATACGGAAAAAAATATGACAACAATTTGATAACGTAAGGTCGATAGCTGTTGTCAAGCAAACAACTCCATGTAACCTAGTGAAACCTTCCGTTTCCGGTTTACAAACTGAAAGTACAAAACGTAAACTTCCGGCAATGTCTATGCGCGATCGAAAATTTCTTGCATAACAAATTGAACAAAGTTCGCACGTCTCTTGACGTGTAAGGTGAGTTCAGTAATCTTAGCTTGTACTAACGTGAATTCTTTTTTAAACTTTTAGAAAGTCAGCATAGTTTGCAGCATTGAGTTCTGCAATTTAGCTACAGTATTTTATTTTTATTTTTTCACCTTTAGTTAGCAGCTGGTGGTACGTGCCCAGTATTATCTGTCATTATTATTAGTTACATAATTTGAAAAAAAAATATATGTAAAAGTGGAAAATTATGGCAATGTGAGGTTTGTTGAAAATTTGAAGAATCTCTGAGTAATCCAATTACTGAATAAGTTAGCCAATTTGTTTATTTGTTGTTTAAGGTTTTATATAATTTCATTGGAAAAGAGTTATTCATATTTGCATGGTCTTTCTCATCTTTGTGAGCTAAGTGTCCGATTCGCTTACTCTCATCTCCCCCTTGGCAGATTTAGTTGCGACTGAATTGCCATCTAACGCCTTACGGACAATGCGAGTTTAATATCGCTCTTGACGGAAACAAAAGCTACGCAATCAGATTCTAGTCTGTGTGTATGTTTACAAAATGGAGTTGACGGATGACAAGAAAAAAGTGATTGAAGAAAATTTGGTATACAGTTTTTAAGACAAAATAAAGTAGATGGCATCAAAGCGGTTTGTGAAACTCAAACCGAACAGGTATGAATGGCGCGATTTGGTTGGATGCCTTGGGAATTAAGTCAAAGCGCGATATTGAAACTGGCCTAAATCTGCCAAGGGGGAGATGAGAGTAAGCGAATCGGACACTTGGCTTGTGAAGATGGGTCTTTCTATAAATAAACCCAGCTCATTTTCACAGAAATTAGGGTTTTTTTTAACTAGTGTAAGTTATTGTTTTTGGTTTTATACTTTCACTTTCACACTGACCATCCTCAACCATTTGTAAACTCCTGAATGTTTTTTTAAGGAGGAGAAATGTAGATCATTGTTTTTTCTTGGACTAAAAGTATATACATTTCTGCTTCAATTAAATTATCTAGAAACAAGATAGAGCTTGAAGCAGTAAGCGCCCATGGTCCATCATCCTCACAACGTCAGGGGTCCTGAGTCCACTCGTGGCTGTGCCTGGCCGTGGGTCCCACGGCCACGAGTGGACTCAGGACCCCTGACGTTGTGAGGATGACGGTCCATATTTTAACTTAAAAATGATGTGAATTTATTTTGGGGGAGGGGGGGGGGGATGTAGGATTATTCAAATGTTAATGACGATTTATACTGACAATTAGGGTGAAAGGCACTTAAAATTTATCTTGCTCATAAACTGACACACTCAAACAGAACATGATCATCACAAAATATTAATAAATATACCTTTGTTCAAACAATCAAAAATAAAATGAGCGATCAAATATATATTGCGCGCATCACTAGCTGCTCGAACCAATTTATATTATCTACAAATAATCTAAAAAGTTGCATGAAATTTACATTCAAAGTTAAATTTCCTGATATAATGGTGCAGATTGATTCAAGTTTGTTAAACTTCTGGCTACCAATTAAGGGTGGAGGCCATTAGTTTATATATACAAGGTCAAAAAAGTGAAAATTTGCATGAAAGGGGAACAAAGTTAAGCTAGACTTTCATATTTTGTGTATATACATTATTTTAGTTTGATGCTGACTTCCCCTGTAATAATAATGCTCTTCCCATAATGTTCCATATAAAGAAAGCATTATTATATGGGAAAGCCAGAGAAAGAGGCTATATACATTCAGTAGCAATAGTTATACACCCACTCCATAAGGAGAGGGGTACCGTATATACTCGCCTATAATCGTTCGCCTATAATCCGGTTGTGTTTTTGAGATCATTTTTGAAGGATTTTGCCATTGACGCCGCCTATAAGTCGGTACAACTTTTTGCCAGAATCGGTTGATAATTTCAAATCAAAGTTACACTGATTTGCCCTTGTTTCAAAAAATATTTTGAAAAATAATGCCGGTTTAATTATTCTCTCTCCAAAAATCAATATCATGTCAATTCTCTTATTATTTACTTGTGTTCAAGAATATTTTTTTATATTCTATGTCCATACTAATTCTTTTCGGACGAAGATCTGATGATATCTTATAGTTGTTTCATAAATGTACCATGGGGACGATTGTTCACCGACTAAAAAAATACTGATCTCCCTATGACTCCCCTTTAAGTCGGACATATAGACTTTTGGACCAAAATTTTACTCCAAAAAATCCGACTTATAGGCGAGTATATACAGTATACTGTTTTACCCCTGTCTGTCATTCTGTCCGTCTGTCGATCATTCTGCCCACAGCACATATTTTCAAAACATAATTCTCAGCAACTATACATTACAGGCTACTAATATTTTGCATAAAGCTGTATAAGCCCTAAAGGGTATGATGGAATGCATTTTCAGAGTTACCAGATGTCTAATTCCTGTTTGCTGAGAACTTGGAATAGTGTTCACTGTTCAATATTATTTGTAACATTCTTGTAACATTCTTCGTAACATAATTCTCAGCAACTATATATCACAGGCTTCTAACATTTTGCATGAAGCTTTAAATAGGTAGGGTGAATTGTTGGATGCATTTTACTTGAATAATGGACAACTATATTGACAGTTTTAAAAAGCTTAGAGCAGGAGGTAACTTGAGCATAATGGCAAACAGATTAATATATTTCTATGTTGACACTATTGTAACATAGAAATCTTTTCCTTTTTTTTTCAGATGGCAGAAAAGATCCTGTTTGCCTTCGACTTTGATCATACAGTCATTGACGATAACAGTGACCTGTACTGCAAAAAACTAGCACCTAACGGGAAGATTCCCCAGGAGATCGAGGACACGTACAGCGACCTGGGATGGACGAAATACATGGGACTCATATTTGAATATCTTCACAAGCATGGCGTCACAGAGCAACATTTTAGGGAATGTATGAATGAAATTCCATTGACGAAGGGCATGAGAGAAGTTATCGAATATGCCGCGAAAAATGACCACGAGAACATCATTATTTCGGACTCAAATTCACGGTTCATTGACTATGTTTTGACGGACACTGGGCTGAAAGAATCGTTTTCAGAAGTATATACCAATCCGGCGCATTTTAACGCGGATGGTCAGTTAACAATAGCGTACTATCATTCACAGGACTGGTGCGATTTAAGCACCGTCAATCTTTGTAAAGGACATATCTTAGAAGAGCATATAAAACGGCGACAAGGTGACGGGATCCATTATAAATGTGTCGTGTTCATAGGGGACGGGTCCAACGACTTTTGCCCCGCTCTTCGACTGACGGAGAATGATTACATCTGCCCGCGAGTCAGCTACCGACTGTGGAAGAAAATCCAGAAAATGGGAAATGACCCAAACAGTGCCAATGACAGACAGGAGATGAGGGCTCAGGTGGTCAACTGGACATCCGGAGTGGATATTCTGGAATTTCTCAAATCTTTGGAATGATGTTAAAACATGATCGACTGCCTCCATTAAAGAATGACCACCACTACCATGCACCCTGCAAATTGATTTATAAGTCACCTGAGGTACTCGGGTGACATATTGAAATTGGTCTTTGTCCGTCGTCGTCGTCCGTGAATAACTTTACATTTTTAACTTCTTCTTGAAAACTACAAGGCTAATTGTTACCATTTTTGTATGAAGCATCTCTAAGAGGAATATAGATTGTGAAATATAAGACCTTAGGGCCAAATTTATAAACCAAAAACGTACAGAATTTCAAATAGTTTATTCTTTACTCCCATAAGTGGGGGACAAACTAAAGGCGTGGTTATGATGTCCATGAATCTCTCAACTAAAATCATAAAATGTGAAATTCATGGCTCCTGGACCAGGAGTTCAGGCCCTAGGGCTACCCAATATTGCTATATAGTAAACATATTAAAGCTATCATACTCTGACAGATGAACGTTAAGGCCCCTGGGCCTCATTCAGTATATGCTGGACAATAGCACTACAGAGAGAGATGCTCATACTGAGACCTGTGTACAGTGAATTATCACCAATCATTACATTGTCATCTTCACTATATACTGCCATGCGTATAATCCTTGAAACTGTTAATTAAATCAATAGTCGATCTCTAGTCCATGCAGGTACATGTATTTAATAAAACTAGAACAAAGAAATTGTTTGATAAGTGGGTATGCATGCTCTGGATTCCAACCATCTAACTGAGACAACTAGTCTTGGTTTCTATCCATTGTCATTCATATGCAAGATAATCTTGATATATGCCATAAATAAATGCGAAAAAATTTATTTATATGTGATAAATCTAAGTCAAGAGTAGTGGAGTGAGGGTCAAGAAGCCCAATACTGTACCGTGAGAGTTATCCAAATAATGTTTGTTGACCCACCAGATTCGGCAATCAGGAAGGGAATCATTGGAAAAAAAATTTGCGGTTTTTTTTTGGGGGGGAGGGGGTGTTTGTTTCGTTTTAGGTTGTAGTTGTAGGTATATTCATTTTAGTTTCAATTTTATATTCATCAGCTGAAATTAGCGTGTGGTAGAGAATTAAAGTTATTGTTAATGACACCAGAATCGTGATTTACATTCAATAATCTTGTTATTTTTATTCGATAAATTCATATCTGATAATCTTAATATTTATGTGAAAAAGTTTTGATTAATATGTCAGATAAGTTAATCTTGATTTACATTCAGTAAATTTTGGTTTTTAATGATTTATATTTGATGATTTTGTTCTTTATATTTGATAAATCTTGATTTACATTCAGTTATCTTGTTATTTATATGGATTATGTCTCCCCCCTGGGAGAGGGAGCATATTTGTTTTCGTACTTTCTGGCCATCTGACCGTCTGTCTGTCACAAAATCTCATGAACACTTCTCCTCGTAAACGCTTATTAGATAGATCTGAAACTTTGTACAGTGCTTCCTTGCCATTTGTAGATGTGCATGTCGTCAGGACAGGAGGATCCAATTATTTTCCTTTAAGTTATGGTGGATCAACAGGGGTGAGGGTGTAATATAGCTTGTGAACTCGTGAACGTTCTCTCCTCTAAACTGGTTATCAGATAGACTTGAAACTTTGTACAATGCTTCCTTGCTATTTGTAGATGGATGTTATTGTCGGGACAGGAGGATCTAATTATTTTCCTTCAAGTTATGGAGGATCCAACAGGGATGGAGGGTGTAATATAGCTTTTGAACTCGTGAAAGTTTCTCCTAAACTGGTTATCAGATAGACTTGAAACTTTGTACAGTGCTTCCTTGCCATTTGTAGATGTGCATATTGTCAGGACAGGAGGATCCATTTATTTTCCTTCAAGTTGAGGTGGTCAACAGGGGTGGAAGATGTAATATAGCTTGTGAATTCATGCTTCTCCTCCTACACCGCTTATCAGATA
>CAJDSM010056339.1:139-21534 GCA_903981925.1 Ostrea lurida | reverse complement strand
ACTCCCTTCTCCTTCGGAGCGGGGGTATAATGACAAAGAAGAAAGTTAGAAACCGGTAGGGGACTAATAAATAAAGAATTAGTGGTTGGGACTTACAAATCACTTCGACATAACCATGGTATCCAAGATATCAGTGTTCTGGTATCGAGATAGCAGTGTCCGCGATACCAAAGTTCAACTGTATATAATTCCAAAGTCATTTATTACGATGGTTTTCATTGGATAAATTTAAATCAAAGCGACAATTTACACATCAATAAATCCGAAAACGTGACGTCACAATGAGCGTATGAAAACAAACATCGTAACGCACAGAACTTATCCAATTAAAAAATTATTCATACATTGAACAAATTGGAATTATAAGAATTAAACATTCTTTTTGAAGAATTTATCTGTGTAAACTCTGGACATTTTACTCACAAACTTAACATAAAAGTGCTTCGCACTTTTATTCAGTTTGTGAGTAAAATGTCCAGAAAATGTCCAGATCAAAGACAAAATCTTACTCCCAATAAGTGATTTATATGATCACCACCAGTCTGAAATTCTTACCTTTACTGATGCGTCTCCTAGTGTTTTCTATGGTTGAATTGCGGTTGACATTTGACAGAAGACCCAAACAAAATCGATCTACAATGTTGGAGGGATCAGTATAGCCGTCCACTACAATACTTCTCTGTGATGCATGGAGAGCTTTCCCACTCGGTTATTGCGCTCATAGTATACAATGGAGCACCAGAACTGCATGGGGTTCCTGGTAGGTAACTGCCTGTAAGTCTACAAACAGGATTACTTATCAAACACATGTCCACTATTCCCCAGGACCTACAGCTAAATATCGTAGGTGTA
This sequence comes from Ostrea lurida, assembly GCA_903981925.1. NCBI lineage: Eukaryota > Metazoa > Mollusca > Bivalvia > Ostreida > Ostreidae > Ostrea > Ostrea lurida. Next base: position 20,682 of record CAJDSM010056339.1, on the reverse strand, counting down.
TACACTCACCTAAGACCCAGGGCAGAGGGGGGGGGGGGGGGGCCAAACTTCATAAAAATGCAAAGCAGTGCTGCATCATGATGTACCTAGTGCATTATTTTGGTAAGCGCATTTTACATATTCAACGTACGACTTTTATTTAGCAGATTAACAAAAATTAACGTATCTGTGTATATAGCCCCCCCCCCCCACTCCCTTCATGTTATTTAATTTGTTAGGCACATTTAGAAGCCCCCGCCCCCGTTCAAAACAGAAAAAAGTTGCTGTATTGGTCCCTGAAAAAACCCAATATTCTCTGGAATAGTTTAAGTTTTATAACAATTTCTGCTTCTTGGGCATCACAAATAGTCAAACGGAGCGAAATACCTGGCAAACAGTACTCGAGGCGAAAAAAACAACCAAATTCAAGTCCTGGAAAACAGTAATTGTAACGATACGTGGAAGTTATTCTCCGTGTCTCTTTGTCAAACCTTTATTGGCTCCACGAGGCTTCTCGTCTTTCAGCACAGTGGTTACCTGGAGTAGACATAAGCATATCACGCTGATCATAATCCTACACAAACGAAGGTTGAATCAGAGTAGACCATATGTAGATCTAACACTTTGTGCAAGAAAGTCTCCGTTTTTTATTTACTTTTACAGTGGCATACGAGGCTAAAAAAAGTGAGGGGGGGGGCAAACGGTGTCGATAAGCTGGCTAAAAAAAAGGTGCTGTCACAGACCTTTAGTAGAGCTGGACTAAAAAAATGGGAGAGGGAGGCAATTTTTTATAAAACTGGGCTAAAAATTAGGAGGGGGGGCAAACTTCAATAAAATTGCAATAGCAATAAGAATAAAAATGAGATAAAGGAGTGGGAATACGCCTAAACGCTGTGAATTTCTATCAAATGCGGTCCTGTTGAACGCATATTCCACAAGGTCCGCATTGGTCCAGAGACTAATAGTTCATTGTCCGAGTTGTTCGAATAGATTGCTCTGATGTCGGAGAAGGCTATCAAATTTTAAACCTATTACTCGCATTTCAAGTTCATTTGAGGCGTGGACTTTAGTGCTATGACATTCACGAATACATAAATGAATACGATTTTTAAAACAAGATGTGTTCGTGAAACACTGATCCCGCGTATCCCATACAGGGAATGGGTGCCAGCAAGGTTATGATGTAATAGTGAAAAAGTCTAATCACTTACATTCAAAAGTTATGCGCAAGATTTTGAAAATACGGTCAAACTTCAAGGTCAGGTCAGGAGGTCAAAGACATGTTGGTAACCAGACGAATGGGACTTGTCATAAGGAAAAGCACATGTGAAATATGAAGTCCCATCACTTGCATCAAAAAGCTATGGCCAATGTTAAAAGTTTTGATAAGTAGCGATCAAAACCTCAAGGTCACAGTTCAGGCAGGTCAAAATGGTACCAGTAGAAAGAGCTTGTCATAAGGACAACATGATGTAATATGGAAAGTCCATCACTTGGCCATTCAAAATTATTGGCCAATGTAAAAGTTTTGTGCGAAAACGGACAAACAGATAACAACGGACAAACGACAGTACGGACAGAGCAAAAACATATGTCCCGAATCGAGATTCTCGGGGCACTAAAATTCATTAATCTTTCAGTTGTAAGATGCGATTGATCAGCTGGGTATGCAATGAGCTAACCTAAGCGTAACGGGGGGGTGGGATGTGTGCACAATTGTGCCATATTTTATGAATACCACTCATTTTTAAAATAACAATGCTAAAACCCTCGGCTCCAGGGCTTTTCTAGCGGGCCTCCAGATACTAAAGAAAATGCTAAAATCTCTAACTTTCGGGGGGGGGGGGGGGGGGGCTTCGTCCCTAAGATCCCTACCAGAGTAATACCTGGACCAAATGGATACTTACCACAAAACTCCTTGTTTATCGTGGCACCACCAATGGAAATTCCCGTCAGCCCGATGTTAACGTATTAGAAATCATTTAGTTCCCACTATCATCTCATGGGCCTAAGAGCCGGGGGGGGGGGGGCTCTTGTTAACAACACCCACGTAGCTAACAGAACCGTGTCTCTGTGCGAGTCTACCCTTTATTTTCATGTTTGTTTTTTGTTTTTTTTTTGTTTTTTTTACTTCACATTTAGAAATTTTGTCCCCCGCCCCTAATAAAAACAGCCCTAAAGACTATTGTCTAACAAACGGAAAACTGTAGAGAATGATCCGGATAGGCCTATGCCTTAGAAAACAACTAAGAACATCAGACAATTACACAAATGAGAGTCCTGGATACAACTTGGTATACAATTCTGAGAACACGCGAGTTACCATTCTACATAGCTGAAACTGACATAATTTAACATGTTGCGACGTTTAATCTTGGATTTTGAACTCGATTACCCTCCATTAACTGTACATACGGGACATTTATTCCGTCGTTCGTCTTTGTCAACTATTATGGTGCTCATCGAGAGCTTCTCCTCGTCTTTCAGCACACTGGTATTACCTGGCAGTAGACAAATAGCCATATCAGTGTTTTCCCTACACAAACGAAGGTTGAACACAGCTCAGTTACTGCAATATTACATTAGAATCAACCAGTCTCCGTTTTGTTACATTTACAGTTGCATAGCTGAGCTCAAAAAAATGTCGGGGGGGGACTTTCATAAAGCTGGGCCTAACAAAAATGCAGGTGGTTGGGGGGATAACTTTCATAGAACTGGGCAAAAAAAAAGGGGGGGGGGCTGGCATCACTATTTTATAAAAGGACTAACATAAGTGGGGAGGAACAACTTTATAAAAGCTGGGCTAAAAAAGTAAGGAGGGGGGGACAAACTTCATAAAAATGCAAGCAATGAGTATTATTAAGGGTGGGGGTGCTTCCACACCCTTAGTTCACGTCCGTAGTAGATCATGGCTGATTTCCGTCATGTAACATGGATGATAGAAATTCAAAATCAGGGTATATAGTTTAATTTCATTTCAAGTTAAATGCTAGCTGAGTAGCTCGTAGGTTAGACGTATCCTTCTATCTGTAGATACCAGGTATTCGATTCCAAAGGGTTAATTTTTTTAAAATCTTTCTACTAAACTCATTTTTAAAAAAATGACATTGGAGTGAATTTTAATTTTTTTGATTTTCAAAATATTTTTATCATTCCTCTTCATTTTATCCACAATCAATTATTCTGGTGTTGCATTCCACCTTAGGGCATACGCAATACATTTCACAAAATTTTTTTATATCCAAATATTGAAAGACTTCCGAATGATATGATAAGTGTACAGACAACGCAAAAATCAATTCAATCCTTCAAATTATGTATGCAATATGAAAATAGATTTACACCAACTGACAGTGCTTTTTAAATAGTTAATCGCTTTGCATTCTCCAAAGAGAGTAACTCAGAATTCAATTCTGATAATGTGCAAATTTACATTCTCATCACTGTTATTTTTTTCACAACACAGGAAATATGTCTGATTTTTCTCAAAGAAAATCTACCGGGTACTATGATTTGTATTATGAATAGTCTATAAAAGATATTACAGGATAACGAACGTTGCGTATTGACCTTAAGGAGAGATATTTAGTTGAATAAAAATGAAACAAATTCAAACTTGAGTGAGATCCGAATCTTTGACGATCTCAGTTACACAGTAATCTTAAAGTTGTATCCGATACTTAAAGATGAATATTGTATATGCACGTGCTGAATTTACTTGAAACACAGAGATCTTTCAACCAACTTTAATGGAAAGGCAAAAAAAGCGAACAGGATCAATCTCGGAGTCCAAATAGAATACAAAAACAGAGTTGAGCAAACAAGAATCCTGGACACACCAAGATTTGGACAGGTGTCTAGAGGAGTAAGACAAACCTGTTGAATGGTCAACACCCCGTAAGCCATAGTCTTGATCAGGTAAACGTCATGGGAAGTTATATATATAAAAGGAGGAGAGAGAGAGGAGAGAGAGAGAGAGAGAGAGAGAGAGGAGGAGAGAGAGAGAGAGAGAGGAGAGAGGAGAGCCGCGTCCAATTTTCACAAAGAGTTTTCACCGATACACAAATGCGACATACTGAACAGTCAAGGAAATACTAAATGTAAGCATGAAAGCACATAAAAGTATACAATGTTACGCAGACTGAGCTGGGCACGCATTATGATTATATGATTATTATGCTTTTGACCTATATTCATAAATTCTTACTTTAATATCTAGATTAATATTAAATTTTATGTTGCTTTTTGTTAAATATTTTGTTGGCTGCTTAATCATATGACTTCACTTATTGTGTTGTGTTGTATTTTATTTACCTATTAATGACTGTTTAAGTGGCACTATGCTCTCATGGTGTGGCTTTGGAAGCAATAGTTGCCGGCGGGTAGAGACATGCAGTTTGACTGTTTTTACAGTGACATTCTTTCCTATTAGTACTGTCAGAATTTGAAATACATGCATTTAATATATGTAGACTTCCTATGCGTGACTTTTTTCCCTTTGACTTTTTTTACATTCTAAGAAATTAGATCATTACTGAAACCTGTATACATATTGCACATAGTTTATTAAATATGGACCAGTTCCCTATTTCATGGGAAGAAGGCTGAAATAGTTTTGAAGAAGATTGATGTATATTATGTTGCCTCGAAAACATAACATAGGTTTATACTACATTCTAATTCTAAACACTTTTTATTCTATTTTTAGAAAATCTAAGGATAAGTGAGTCACTTAGTTGTCCATGGTAATTATGAAAATATAAGTAATTTAAAAGTGTTTAAACCTTTTTGAATACTTATAAACCATTGTATGAAAATGTACATAAGCTGGCCATAAGTGGCATCATTTCATTTTTCACACTATATTCATTTCTGAAAACACAATTTTTGTAAAAAAACTATGTCGATGTGAATTTGGTACCAATTTCATAATTTTTCCACATATATCCATAATTGTTGAAATTTTCTTTTCCTATGAATTCTATATGAATTGTGATGTCATGATCTGAGAAATCGTTTATGAAATCACCACAGGCAACAATTATTTAACCTCAAAATATAATTATATTGTAACAAATATTTCGTAAAATTTCAATTCTGCATTTAGGCCTGATTTCCACCGCACACCAAACGCTATAATATTATTGAAATCAAGAAAGAAACTACAAACAATTCTGCGATTTTTAAATATTATATTCATGAAAAATGAACATATGAGTGATGCATAAGTCTTCAAAATTGACGTTTTCAATGAAATATATAGTGAAAAATGAAATGATGACTCATTATGACCAGATACTGTAACGGAAATGTAAGTGAAGTAAGTATAACATGCTTAAGTATTCTCTCTCTCTCTCTCTCTCTCTTCTCTCCTCTCTCTCTCTCTCTCTCTCTCTCTCTCCTCTCTCTCTCTCTCTCTCTCTCTCTCTCTTCTCTATTGTAAATAGCATCAATATTGCATAAATGTATGTGTGTATATGTATAAATACAAACTGATCCTAAAATTGATTTAAAGATGATTGAAGTCATCATTTTGTGTTGTATATTATGTGACAACATGCACGAAAACACAATTTTTATGATTTGTGGGGTTATTACTTGCCTGGGTAACCGTTACCCAAATTTCAGTAATGATTATAATCTTCAAATTTTTCCTTCAGAATATATATGGGTTACATATATAAATATTACTAGAAAATGACCTTATTTTTATTTGATTTTTGTCATTAGTTTTCAAGGAAAACTTGCAGTTTTCCGGTAGTTAAAGGGTTAAACGTAATAAAAAAAAATATCTCTCTATGTACTGGCCTCAATGGGCTTCTGTAAAATTGTACAATTCTCTTTGGAGAAAGCACCTGCACCTGTACATATATATATATATACGTATGTAGATTGACGCCATCAAACATTTGTTTCTATGTGTACGCAAACAGTACTATGACATCACAATCAAACATACGAACTACGATTTGAAACAATACATTTGAGATGGCTAAGGTTTTCTAATACTATCAATTTGTACTTGTATATGCTTATGCATTTAAGTGAAAAAGACTTCAACATCAAAACTAAGTATATGCTCACTTCTAAATAATACATTTTACAGTAGTTTCATGCAACCAGACGCACGGCTATCTCCGTAAATCTCCGTAAACCGTTCGTCGGAGATTTGCGTGTACAATCGAGTGTCTGATTGAACGAGACTAATTCTACAAGATTTTGTCCTAGCCTTTTAACGTCATCTAAATGCTCGCTTCCGGCGGATAAATGCATCGATTTGATGCCAGTCTTGCGTCGATCCACGTCCGAGTCTTCTTTCCGGTTACGGAAAATGGTGAGCGTGATCCGATTGTCCTGGTGACTGTGATGGAGAAAATGATACGACCATAGTTCAAATTTCTTCTATACAGCGCTCTATAGACTTTATTTACATTGCCTATAACCTGAGCGCATATGGAGTCAATCTTGTTCATCTGCACTGGGTTTTTTTTTCTTAAATCAAAACCTTGATTGTATATAATATAACACAATAAATAAAAAATACGACTGATCAAATTTATATCCCCATTATGTACAAATGTAGTATCTAATTTATTAGATATATATCTGATATACACTATCAGGTGAATCGGGGTATAACACTTATCAGTATATCAACCCGTCCCAAGTGCAATGTTCGCTGCACTATTTCTGTCATTCGAGATAGATTACTAGATTGGATGTGACACATACAGTCCTAGAAATCGACCCGGCTCCCGTAAAATGATTTTCAGACAATACTGCTATATCATTTTGTTACTGTGGAGTACTAGAACGTTGGTAAGTGTATATTCTATAATATGTAAGCCTATTTTCCTTAAATTATTGCAGCAGTGCTAAAACGAAAGTAGAGAACGAGAAAATGCGATTAATTCACCTTCCCAAGTGAAGAGTTTATGTGGAGAGGATCAGAAACCCTTGACTTGGGAATACGCGATTAACTACACTGCTCATGTCATTGCAAATACTATGTACAGCCACGCCTTAACTTTCCCCGAGATTAGTTACACTTTCTCAGTATAGGCAAATTAGAATTGTTTGTTTACTGACAATAGGGTGGCTAAGTCTAGTCATGTGACTCTCGAGAANTGTTTGTTTACTGACAATAGGATGGCTAAGTCTAGTCATGTGACTCTCGAGAAATGACGTGAAATCGTACATCCAATCAGTTGTCAGAATAGCTCACTATGTAGATATATGCTGAAAAACATATAAACGTGGTAGAAAAGGCTAGAAAGCGGTGGAAAATTACAGGTTTTTGAAATTTGTTCTAGGCTCTTGCGTAATAACTTTAATTGTAGAGAAGCGTTAATGCACGACACATATATTACACATAATATAAATAAACACTACACGCCATGTGTGGGATAGATGTTGGACCTTCAAAGGAAGAAAATAACATGATCTTACCGACAGAACAAATGCGATTCTGACTTTAAAAGATAGAGGTTTTATGTGTCCTTCGATATTTCGATTTCGAAACTATTATTACACCGCATGACATTCTCCGATTTTCGGAAAAAAAAATTTCTAAAAAGGTTTAGAATGTCTTTATCATTACTTATAAGAGGCTTACTTCCTTCCTAATTTCCTTCAAAATCTTCCGCTACCCTCAGCCGGAAAAGATCGCACATTTTTTCCCATCTCGACCTTCGAGATTCCCAGCCCTGTGTTATTGTTATCACAAATTGCAATACAATAATCGATATCTCAATTTCAATATATTTTATTTTATTTACTTGAATTTACCTACGTAATATTTTTTTATTTTTCATGCACTTGTTTTATTTTGTGCTTTACTATATGTCTATCTATTTATCATCTTTCGCCCTGTGACTTAGTTTTTACCTACAATTGCAATGTAAAGAAATTCTATCGTACACAGTGCGCGTAAGGTGTCCCGAGTGATAACAACATCTTCAAATTAAACACCCTCTGACAAGCGTAAGCGAGGGAATGATACTGTCGATCGAGTAATTACTGCTTTGACTTCCCGTGAAGAAATAGGATTTACTGGGCGCAGGCGCTCAGCATTGAGGAAGGTAAATTGTCAAATATCGAAATGCTCTTAAATCTCTGCACTATTAAATTCAATAGAGTGACCATCTAACAACACCATGTATGCCGAGAGGACTAATATTTACAAATTCTGTTCAACCATCGGTAGTTTTCATGAATGATTACTAAAACGGTCAACCCGTGTTCTATTCTTAATCATGTTGTTGTTGTTGATGGTCACTCCATTGAATTTAAAAGTGCTGAAAGTTTAGAGCATTTTGACAAAATTTGACAATTTATTTTTTACCTCCATGTTTAGAGTCCAGTAATCTCAACTTTATCACCGGAAGTCCATCAACGGTTACTGTTATCATCCCCTCACCTACACTCGTTACATGTGAGTTAATGTTTTAATGTAAAGTTCTTTCAAGCGTCGCATATTTTACTGATAATCATTTGTCATTGTATAAACAATCAAAATGGAAAAAGGAAATATTCATATATGTACATATATATACTGATCAGCCATTCTAAATATTACTTAGATAAATTCCTATCCCCTGGGATTCTACACACAAGTACCCAGACATTGATTTTAAAGCAATGCCGGTGTTCCTCATCGACAATATCTTTGTAGTTTTTAGCGATCAGAGTCTTCTACAGTCTGCTTAAATTACCATGGGCACGAATTATGCCCCTTTGCTTGATGACCTGCTCCTTATGAGACAGAATTCATTGCAAAGCGTCTGCTAGAAAAGACGAAATCTCTAGCGGTGACAATTAACTCGATATAAATAATATACGGTACCAATTTTGATGCACCAGATGCGCATTTCGACAAATTATGTCTCTTCAGTGATGCTCAAACCGAAATGTTGGAAATTGGAAACATGAAAGTGAAACTTTATAAAAGTATATAAACTTTATATAATGACAACGTTTTATCTATTTTAATAATATTGATTGTCATTCATGTTTCGATTCAATATTATCACAGCAAACTAGAAATAAAGAACACACAAAGTCTTCCATGTCTCCTTCGTACTTAGATATATCATTGAACATAGACATTAACGGAAAACTAACAACTCAACTTTATGACAAACGGGACGATTTCAGCTTCTTCAACGTCAACATCCCATATGTATGTAGCAATATTCCATCATAAGCTGCATATGGTATTTATTCTATACACAGAGGCTTGTTCTGTGTATGTTCAGTTTTTGAATTGAGACAAATTACTTACAGACAAGTTGTTGCAGAAGTTTCAACAATCACATATAAGGGCAGCATTTTGCAAATTTTATGGTCGTTATTGTGATTGGGTTTGCCAGAATGGCCTGTCATTGGGTCAAATGCTGTCTGATGTATTTTATAGCATTTGTTAATCTGTTTTTCATATGCACTGATTTAACAACGGATTTCCATGTTTACCTGTTGAAGACTATGGGCTCTCGGCGGATGTGACCGGTCGACAGGGGATGCTTACTCCTCCTAGGCACCTGATCCCACCTCTGGTGTGTCCAGGGATCCGTGTTTGCCCAATTCTTATTTTTGTATTCTATCTGGGACTTACAAGATTGATTACTGTTCGTCATGTTTGCCTTTACATCCCTTGCTTACCTATTAAGTCATCATACAAGTGACGTAGAGTTATTTTTATCTCCTAGATTTTTAGTTGTTTATTACCACGCCTCAGACTATTTACGACCGGTCGCAGTGGCTCAGAGATAGAGCGCTTGCCTCGTGATCGGGAGGTCGTGCGTTCGAGCCTCGTACTCAACGCTCGGCGGTGTCAAACTTAAGTCATTAAAATAGGTAGTGATTGTTCCTTCGACAAAAGCTCGGTATTCTGATATGAGAGAACCACGATACTTTCGGATATAACCTTAAAAACGGAGGTCCCGTGTCGCAGCATGTGTGGCAGGCAAAAGAACCCTCACTGCTAAAAGCAATGAGTGCTAAGCATAACCCTTCACCTGCAATGGTTTCGTCTCAACGGGACGAAAAACAGACAACTAATCAATCAAACGACTTATGCACTCAAATCAGTTGCAATTTCTGTTTGATGTGTCGATATAGATACGCTAACGAATCATCGCTGCTACAACGCTGAGCACTAATCATAGGTCTAAATTTGTGGTACTTCACCTACAACCGGTGACGTCTCAATATGAGTGAAAAATTCTCAACGGGGCGTAAAACAAACAGATAATCAATCAATATAAATTTGCATTCTATAATGGTTTTCCCTATTGCATGCATACCTTTTACTCTTGCACATATACCTATTCCTTGATTTATGTTTATGTCACAAAATACCTAGAGCTGCATTGTGCTAAATCGAAGGAAATATTGTTAATATGTAGGAATTTTACTTTTTCAAAGCATACATCTATATTGGTCATACACTACATGTAATAGAGAGGTCTTTTAAAAATATTCCAAAATATGAAACTCAATTTGATTCAATGAAAATGATTCTAAACCAGTTAATTTATTGAAGGCACTCCATTTTTGTGCTTGCAACTTTTGTGGCAACTGTGCATCGGTTGCATAGCCACAAATCTATGCATCTCCGTATATCATGATCGTTTTCAAGTTAGCCGTAAACTGTAAAAGTCAGCCCATTTTGCAAATCTCCAGCTATATCTCATAAAAAACAAACCCCTTTAACTGTTTATTACCTGGAGCTGTTGGATATGTTTTGAATACGCCGGTTTCGAGATATGTACGAGTTATTTCCCTTTGTATAATTTTCGTACATAGCAAGGCGCGAAAGAATTTGTTTACATGCGGGAGAGGGAGGAATATTCATCACTATTAATATACTCAGTAAATCTCTCATACGCTGTTTCATAACACGATATTGATTGATACACAAACTAAGTAAGTAATACGAATTTCGAGGGTAAATAATCACATGATATTCTTATTATATCACGTTATCTTGTTGCTCATATTCAGGGTATTACAGTAAAATACCTGTATCTCGAACATGGTTTTAATCTCGAATATCCCGCTTATGCGAAGTCGACGGCCGGTCCCGCCTGTTATTCCCCTATATAAATGATTTAAAACTCCTGATATCTCGAACACGGTTATCTCGAATACCCCGCATATGTCGAAGTATTTTCAAGGTCCCATGCCTAATTTCCTAGTTTATCTCGAAGTGCAGTCAATTTTCCAGTCTGCTTACCATACCTAGCCTACTCAAGTCACGCATTCACGCCCGTGACTATAGAAACTAATGATAACCAGGTAGACCCGGGTTGCAATAATTAGTTTAACAGCTTGGTACTCAGAGCACTTTTTAAGTCCGCCGCCAATTACGACCTAACATGCCGATTCATCACAAATTCTTGACTCCGTCCAAAAAAAATGTTGAACATCGAGTTTGGATATCTCGAACCCCCGGATATCTCGAAGTTTTTTCGAAGTCCCTCAGACTTCGAGATAGAGGTATTTTACTGTATTTGCAAATATGACATTGTTTTTATTCACTTGGTACAAACATTTCTTTTGCTAATAATTCACAATTCCTGTATTTACATATTTAAAAGAGAAACCGCTTTTAATGCATTTAATCCAATGCATTCAGTGTTCCACTAAATGCACCTTCTAAACAGAAGATTTCGTATCTTAAAAAGGCGTATTACAGTGGTAAAATTAGAGATTTATTTCAAAATTAATGACTATCCCCTCGAGCATATCTCTGATCAATCGACATATTTGGCCCCAGTCTTTGGCCCTGTATTTTAGATATTCGATGTAATGTTTTAGATTTCCAACATTTTGGTATAAGAATACCTGAAGATATATACTTTCTTGAAATGCACATTTGGTGCATAAATATTTGTATCGTATAAGATTAACATTGTAGATTAATCGCAGTCGTGGTTACATGCTTTTCAGATTTCATTTTTGAAAATATAAGAACTATGATATGTATGTTTACCTGCATCTATGAATCCTCTTCTTCCACTTGTTTGCATCAGTAAGGAATCTATACAGGCTACAGGTTTGGTTTATTCCCTGTTACAATGCACAAAAGGCGGCATATTCTACTTCTGCCAGGGGTAGTAAATCAAAAGTGAAAGTAAACGGGACTTAGGGACCCTTTAACAATACTTATTTTAATAAAACAATCTTGATATCTAAAAAAAAAAATTAAAATTCTAGGGCCCTATCTGCTAATTAATAAACAAATGAAGTGTACAGTACTACAGTGGCGACTTTGTGATTTGTCGAAAGTGAGTGTGTGTGTGTGTGGGGGGGATCTCCTTTGAAAAATTGGCCTGCTGTACGTCGCTGGCTGGAGGTTTAGAATAGGCTCAAATAGGGGTCATTGGGGCGAAAGCCCCGGAAGCTCTTGGGTTAAAGGGATTTTAAAGTTAATTTTAGGGGTTTATGTAGCGATAATTCTCTACATAATGATAAGTTTGGTCACGAAAAAAAGGGGGGTACCTCCTCTAAATTTGGTGTAGTAAATACTTCAATGAATCAGAGTTTTTATTTAGAGTAATAATATAAATTATTTGAGCTTTTGAGCATGGTAATAACAGGATCTTTAAAGGCATCAAGTGAAAGTGTCAAATATACATATAATAATAACCACAAATGGATTCAGGGAGACCCCCCATGATGAACAAACCATAATTAGTATGTATCTATATATAAAGCTGAATTACGACTGAAAGTAAATTTAAAAATTGTAAAACCTGAGGGCTTCCGGGGCTTTACCCCTGGGTGCCCATTTTAGCTTCATCCCAGACCTCTAGAGAGCTTATGGGTTCCTCTTTCAATACGCCCCACCCCCTTTCGGCAAATCCAGGTTCCGCCAATGATACAAAATCCGCTCCTATAAATGAACATGGACACACTTTACTTTAATTTCCTTAATTCAGGGGTGATTTGTGGCAACTTTGATTAGAAATTGACCTGCTGTTTCTTTTAAGCACGCCAGATGAACATTACGCTTTGCCTAAGTATAACCACTAGGCCAATCTCGTATCGGTATATTCGTAACTCATGCTATGCATACATGTATTTCACATGACGTTACGGAACGGAATTTGAAGAAATTGATGCTGATGATATCGAAAGAGCTCATTATCTGAATAGCTATTGTTAAATTACTCAAAATAATTTCCTGAATAAAGATAACGTACGTACCAGTAATAGTGTTTTTTTGTGTTAAATGTAATGGATTTAATGTTTTAGGGGAAACTAAAACTACAGTTCTAAATAACTCCCAGAATGCAACACTATGGTCGCGAAGCATGCACATTAGTTGCAAAAACACTAGCATATATGCTAGTTGCAAAAACATTAACGTCCCTGGCGTTAACAATCGTCTATAAGTTTTCCCTTAAAATATGTTTCGTTTCGAAATCATCGTACACTTCAGAATATTTGAGACAATGTATGCTTGGGTGGAAAGAGTACCGGACGTGGAAATTTACGTTGATCAATGTCATATTATTTGGGACTATGACTACGTGTAACACATTATTTATTTCGCCAATTTATATCAAACAACCGCCTTATATGGATAAGATTCATAGTGTGTTGCTCAACTAGAACTTTATCATATGATGATATTTGTCTACATGTTGATATATGTACCATGTCATTAAAGTATTAGCATGTAATGCTAAAGATACTACAGATTAATACTAAAAGTATCCCAGTCATTTGAATGATTATCATCAGTAATATCAATTACTTATGCAGTATTCAGCAATCAATGGTTCAAAAGCTTTAGCATTTTAATGTTAAAGTTTCAGCATTTAATGTTAAAGTATCAGCAAATGATGTTAAAGTATCAGTATGGAATGATGGATTATCAGCATCTAATCCTGAAATATCAGCATGTTATGTCAAAGTACTGGACTGTAATGTAAAACTATGGGCATTTTGGTAATCTTAAACGGTGCCTATTTTGATGCACCAGATTAAAGCATATCATTGATTTAAAATTTTGGACACAGCAGCTGAATTTCTAAATTGGGGGAAGTGTTCGACATAGGACGTTAAAGAGCTTAAAACAAACGAATTATCATCTATCGTCGATTGAATTTAAACAAAATATTTCTGAGATGTACAGTTTGTTTATGCCAACAGAGTCAGGCAATAAAGAAGATTGATGTGATTGAGGTAGACAGGTGCCCAACAGATCTATCGTCATGGGAGAAGGCATCACGTGACTTAAACTGTACTCCTGCAGATAGATATCAATGTACCTCGAATGAACACCGTACAGGACCAGTTGAGGTTTGTTATGACGAGCCAAGTACTGTCGTCACGGGAGGTATTTTTCTAAAAAAAAAAATGATCTGTCGAAATTTATAGTACATAAAAAGGTGAAGATAACGAAAAGCTATGGGCAAACACAGACCCCTTGACATACCAGGGATCAAGTGAAATTCTCACATCATATGTTTGGTAGATTTATGACTTGAATTGTAATGTTCCATAAATAGAACCGCTTCATAGTTCCACTGCCATGTGGATAGTCAACACATTCGGCGGATTAATTCTTTTTGTTTCAATGAATTATCATTGATATCTGGTTGGTACATGTATTTAGAAATGGATATCATATCCATGCTGTGTGTATATCATTATTCTTTTAGGTCATTGCTGGATTTTACTGGATTTGAATTTCGTGGACATATACAACTGTTCGGGGTTTACAGACGGATGCCCAAATACAACGTACAGAAGCAATGAACTGTACAAATGTGTGTATATTTATAAATTCACATTATAATTTAGTGCAACAATGCAAGACATTACCATATTTTTGGTCCACAGATTTGTAAATCTTAAAAACGGTGGGCGTTTGTCATCGGAAGAGAAAAACTGTCCTGTCTATCATACATGTAAAATCCCATAATTTCTTGATGTTTTTAAACTCACCACAGAGTGGTCTTATAGATAAATTGAGTTTGTTATAGATTTATTTCCTTTCGATGCATACGTTCCAGATCAGAAATGTCTGCAGTTGGATAAGTTGAGAGGATGTTTCAGAGCCGATAAGGCATGCTTAGAGCAGAGGCAAGTATCTATGTAAATGTAAGGACTATTGATTTTCATAAATGTACATAGTTTACATTTACATGTTCTCCCAAATGATATTGACAGAAATGAAGCGAACATCGGACTTAATACACTTCTACCAACAATCTAAGTCATTGGCATACACATACTTGTTCTTACTTTCAACTCGAGACTTAAACAATATCGACGACTTTTTGAATATCAACTAGTTTTTTTTCTTTCATATATCGATTCGATATATCCCAGTGAAATCGACATAAATCAGCTTTCCATATCCATATCTGCTTCATATTTGGATATTTTATTAAACACAGATACCAACAGCAAACTGGTAACATTATTCAATGACACATGATATGACTCAGCTTCTCCATTTTAAACTTATTTAGCAAAATTCCAACATCACCAGCATATGGCGTTTATATTTCTAAACTGATTCGGTATGTAAGAGTATGGTCTGTGTATGATCAATCATTAACTCGATTTCGATTTCTCAAAAATAAGTTGATGTTGCAGGGCCTCAACGTCTCATTTAAAGTACATGTACTTGTAAGCAGTTTGCAAATGCTATGATTAATATATGATAGAAATTGTAATTAACACAACTTAGAACGTTCGCGTCGCAAACTGGAAATCACCTTAGATGCAAGCATGGGAAATTATTATCCTTCTCCAAACGCCCAGCATTTAGAAGCGGGTCATGGGTGTTTCAGATGTAAATTGGTGAAGTAAACAATGTGTTAGACGTGAATCAATATTCCAAAAAAAATATATACAGAATCGAGTGATAGGGCAACAGCGTACTTTCGACAACAAACGAAGGCAGGATAGGGACCGATGAGGAGTAGTCTCCTCCGCAGACCGGACACCTCGCCGGGCTCTGTACGTCGAAACAAGGTAAACGGTTACCCACACGTCAATCTAATACAAAAATGCATAACAAGGGTAGAACAAATCAGTCAACATTTGACCTTCATGATAATTTGTATCGCACAACAAGGTCATTGATAAGCGACCGTAAGAGATTGCGAAATGATGACTTAAACAAGATTCTGTTATACCCTGCACCTTCAAACATTTTTGGTTAGTAGTTTTCCTGTTTAATAAAGTCCGACATAGGCAGGAACATTCCGATATTCCCTCAAATTTATGCACATTCCCCCGCCCCCCATTGGCGCTAATCGAAGAACTGGGAGACATGCATAGCTGTAAGCAGGTCAATTAGTGGTCATTTATCTATAGAAAGGCAAGTTAACGATTGCAAAGTGCAAAGTCATCCACGTTTAATCATATGTTATTCTTTTTCCCTTATTTGTTGCTTCAATTCGTGTGTTGAACTTCTGTTTCACGATAGCAATACAACAAAGCTGAAGTTAACATTGTGTCAAACGTTAGCACTTAATCCAAAAACATATACAGACGTGTAGGGCAACACGGACTGCGACATAAGCGGAAGGTAGGATCAGTGTTTGGAGGAGTAAGCATCTTGCTGACCGGGTCACACCGCTGTGAGCCCTTAGTCGAATAGAAGTAACCGCGATTACCCGTATGTCAAATCAAGTAGGAACAACGACGTTCTAAAAATGGTATGAATCACATCAAGTATGCTACTTTGACGTACCGACAGACTGGGAGACGTATACACCATAAGCAGTGTGGTGAGCTACTCATTACTACATAGAAAATGAAAGTTGACGATTGCTAGAGTTAAAACGTCATCCCGTCTTTATCATATAATGGAGTGTCAGTCTGCCCATTAGAGTCAATGTTAAGTAAAATATCAAAATAGAAGCAGATATGTCAGATTCTGTGGTGTCTTTATGTCGAGTTCCTTCGGGTTAATCAAATTGAGACATAATTGTTAGGAAATTATGATTGTTAATTGAACAACATATATATACATAATAACCAACATATGTTTTTGTTGTTAATTGTTTTTAATCACGTTACATTATCAATGTACAAATTCTGCTTATACTGATATAAAAAGTACTTGCCAATAAGGGGGACAGCAATTAGTGCCATAGGGAATAAACCTAACGGGATTGTTGGGAAAAGGAACTGTTCATTCACAAAAATACATACAATAATCTTCCTATAAGAAACCCAAGCTGCGCTTTATATCTACTTCAGAGTCTATGTGCTGGGCAAATCAGCGTTTTAACTCTAACAAAACTAAGTGTTACTTGTTTTCCCCACACTAGACAATTCGTATGGTTTCGGGTGCGCGTTTTTGTTATAAAGCAAATGTATCTCTAAATGCTGAAAGCCTAGATTTTAAATTATTACACGTGAAAAGAGAAATCGTTAGGATTAAAAGCGTAGAGAGAAAAAATAAAATAAAATATATATAGACAAAGTCAATTTTGACAAATATTTTTGTTTTAGTTATCCAAGAAATGCTCTTTAGAGTTTCTTAGAATCCACTATTCGATGGGAACCACTTCTGGAATAGTTAGTGGAACGTATCGTCCTGAAGAGATTCCTTTGATAGCTGTAGTAGTTAGTCAAAAGTATAGGAAAGAGGCCTTGGTTTAGAGCAATGCCATTCGCATGCCAAAGATTTTGGAGATCTCGATACGCCTTGAATTCAACAACGTTTTCGTTAGAGTTGAAAAGTTCCTCCGAATCCCCGTTTAAAATTTATCATTTCTTCTTGTCAAACAGTCAACACATTGTCAAACATAGATATCCTGCTTCAAAACATCTGATGTTGTTCACTGGACTCATCGATAAGTGTTTGCTAGGGTAGCATGACAAACTATTAAGTGGTGAACAGGTGGCGCCAATGGGCAGACATAAGATCAACTTAAATTCTTAATCAGTGTCCAGGTCACTATTTGGATCTATTCGGGGCTTTCATCCAAGAAGAAACCTCGATTGCTCTGGTCCTGATTCATTGAAGTCCAACTTGGAGACAGGCTTTCTCAATACTCGGTGTAAGTGATACTTCCCGTAACGAAATCTTGTCAAAAATATCCGGTTAGTTCTATGTAATTGTGGCAAGGTGGAAGAGGAGAGACAATTCGTTTAGTTTGGCAAATCAGGCATTACCGACAGCCTGCAATCATACACCACGATCGGACGTTAGGGAGGTAGATTCGATTATCGTTCTTCACTGGATGTTTGCGGTATATCAGTGTATCGTACGATTAGTGAGTCTGATTTTTCGCTGTCGATTTTCTCTACAAAGCCCTCTTCCTCATGTGGTCCCTTTACTATATTGTTGTACATTTGAACATCTTTGGGTCTTATATAAAACGCGCAATACGTTGTGTGTCCTCTTTTTGGACGATAGTCCATTGCTAGGCAATTCTGGGTGATTATCGTTTCTGGATCTCGCTGCTGTACCTGTCCGTTTCGAATGTAGATACAGTCCCTTGAACGTATCTACCTTTTACCAACACACAGGTATCGCACGCAGAACGAACGGGCGTGACCGCCGCTGACCGCACGCTCGAATCATGACACAATCGAATAAAAATGACCTGAACACACGGAGACCGCACGCTGAACGCACGGCTGACCCACACCAGAACGCACGGCTCACAGCAATAAATGGCAACGGAGAACGTTTCAGGAATGTACAAAGTAGTTTGTAGTGTGCAACTTTCGACTTGCGCGACTGAGTCGTTCTCTATTTATGCAGATTTTGATCTCCCAACAATTTATGTTTTTGCGATTCTGTTCTCCTTTGTGTAGTGGCAAATGTTCATACTCTGATGACACATTTCGATTTGTCGTGGTGCGTAGTCAAGAATATAATACGCCTTACTCATAGTTTGACAGCAGTTGTTCCGTACGTCCTCTAATAACTGGTCCTCAACAATCATCCCAGAAGTAAATCAGCTCGCTACTCTAATGGACTTACTCAAAGGTTTTCAGCTTGCTCCGTCGGATGGCCGCTTAACTTTAATCCATTTAAATAGTAGAAGTTTGGGATGCATTTTCTAGATAAGTTTTCAAATAGGTTGAGCAATCTTGGCACCAATTAGTAAGTCCTGATGGATATCAGTTTCAGGCTGCTCTAGAGTTCATCTGGGATCGTTGCGATCTCTCCCGTTTTTTGTTGAATTCTCCAACCCGGAAAATAGTTAATTTGAATTCTATGTGGTTGGAAATAAATTCAATTATTTGCTCTCCTCGTATAATTAAACATTTCGTTGACGCGCCCTCAACACAATAGTATATTGCTGACTCAAGCTGTATTCTCGTCGGAATGAAGCAGGTGACTACGCCGGTGTCATTATATATTCGTGAACCTTGGTGGTTAGTTGATAATGAATGCATATTAGGACTCTAGTATATGTCGCATGTTGTATAACCTGGTGTTATGTTCGTCTGCAGTTTTTTTTTCTGGCTCATTTTTGTACAAATACTGAGTTGCTGTCATTTTCCTGGGCAATTCTGCCATGGTTGACTAGATTCTACATGCGGCTATTTCGTGATTTCCCAACAGTTAAACACAATGTCTCCTTTAACCATGCCCGCTGCGTTCGATACAGAACTTTATCTTCTTTGTTCTTCGAAAGCCGCATTGGTTGGTGCAAAAACTGTAAGACCATTCACCTGCACGACAAAGGAAAAAATGGTAGGGATTTTCCAAAATCCTACATAAAGAACCCATCGTACAGTTTCGGAAAATATCCGTATAGATTTTAAGTTACCTTGTAGAGTGGTCGGGCCATTCAGGCGATGACCTTGGACAGAGAGTGCTGAGGTCACTGTTGCCCTGCCACTAGATCCACGATACTTCCTTGTGGAGATCATCACTGTGTCGATCCGTGCACCATACGTTGAGGCGTACAGATCCAAAGCGTGTGATTTGGATCCTTCACACAGTTCACGACCTGCAGGACGGAACGATTAAATTTTATATTTAAGCTGATCGACGGCTAATACACTTGCAAAGAATACACAATGCTATCTTCACCACCAAAATGTGAAGTATGAAATCTTACCTGATTGTGAGGATGATATCTTGATTCTATTTTGGTCTCTAGTGTCTCAACTCGAAGTTGTTAAAGCATCGCCTTGGGATGACCCGATCTAACGCACGTGTATTTTGGAATGTTGGCTAAAGCGTGTCGTGTCTCTTTCTGAAGGCTATCAATGGGACGGGGGAAGTTTGGAGAAAGCGGCGTTTGTTGGTAGCGAGATGGTGAATTTCTCCTAATATGGCTACTACAATAATTCCAGATTACTCACAACCAATACATTGATTTTCTCATTTAGTTGAATGTTCTTTATGTACATTTTATCATGTGCACGAGAGCCATTGACTTTATGAAATTCTGAGTACTGTCAAAACAGTTTTATTAGGACTATGTTTGAAGTGGTTATATGAACGACCAAATACTACAATGTTACATTCAAAGAATCTTTTTATCATTTCTCTTTAAATGGCTTAACTTGAAAATTCAACCTTAAACGTCTCTGTAAGCCGCATCACTATGATATTC
>CAJDSM010056334.1:0-11589 GCA_903981925.1 Ostrea lurida | reverse complement strand
AAGATAATCGTCCGTGCGTATGTGCAATATAGGTTTTCGGAATTGTTCTATTGGCACCCAGGGGTCAAATAAATCCTAACAGTATCAAAAAAGCTTGTCAACTTGAACTCCTTCTTCGGCCAATTCTTTTCAAAGGAGTCACAAAAATATCCTAGGAGCTGAAAAGGAATGTCCTGAGATGCGCAATAAGGTTTCGGAATTTCCAAATTGGCTCCAGGGGTCAACTGGGGCTCGACAGTATCGCGACGCGTTCAAACTACCCCTCGCTAACAATTTCTAAATGAATAACAAGACATCTGGGAGGCTGAGAGGCAATATCCATTACTATACCCAAATAAATGTTCAGAATTGTCAAAATCTGGCCCCCAGGGGTCAATAGGGGTCGAAAAAACGACGTTATCTATTATAGCTGTCACTTGAACTCTAAATTCCTCAAGTGTCACATCTAATCGCTTTGGATCTGACAAGAATGTTCTTATAGATGCGCAATAAGTTTCGGAATTTTCAAATTGGACCCAGGGGTCAATAGGGGCCATAAAACGACGTTCTCTATCATAACGCTTGTCACTTGAACTTCATCGACAATTTCTGCATGGTCACACAAATTTCTAGGTGAGAACCGCAATGTCCTAAAATAGATGTGCAACACAGGCACTTGAACGTTTAAATATATTTGAAAAAAAAGCTTCCCCGTAAACCTAATAATATACCAAAGGTATCACGCGCCATCTGACTTCACTTAATTTATACCACATTCACTTGCAATTGTCGGCATAAAAGTCACATTAATTTAGAATTGACCCCGTACCGTTTAGCAGCAGTCTCTGTCAAGGTCCCTTCTCTCGCATCGTCATGGGGAATGAATATAAAGTCCATTTATCGCTGTAATCAACCGTCAATTATCGTCTACTGCGTTCTCATAACGACAAAATTCTAGAAGGTCTGACGAAGTTGAAACATAAAATTGGGATAGCCTTTTTTTCATTGGTCGTATGTAAAGTTAAAATACGGTTATAATTTAATTAGAAGTAAACCTTTTTTAAATAGCAAGCTAGGCAATTCGTATGGTACTCGTTAATGCTATTATACTTACACTTAAGTAATTTTTTTTAAACGTCTGTAAATTCAATGTGCTCCAACATAATGACTAAACTGTGGGTTGGAGTCGAAACAGATGGGTCCGTATTTGGTGGGGGTGGGGGTGGGGGTGGGGGGGGGGGTGAGACGATTCCAATGTTGTTTGAATATGAGATTTATAAAATTGCGCGATGTCAGCCTATCCTCTAATTGTGCCCGGATTTTTATTTTTTGCAATATCATACACTACCCTGTATTCATGTCACACCCACCCCCTTTTACTTCCCGCACACATCGACGAGGGAATTCTAATCTCATGTTGCATAATGATTGTAAACTTTAGAATTTTGTCGTTTATTGAGAAGCAGTAGAACGATAATGACGGTTGATTACAGCCGTAATGACTTTATTTCCAGTTCACCATGACCGATGCGAGAGAATGGTGTAGAGAATGCCTTGACAGAGCTGCGCTAAACGGTAGGGCAATTCTAGAAGTTAACTGTGACTTTTTTGCCGAACAATTGCAAGTGATGTGGCTGGTAAATAAGGAATTCAAGATGCGGCGTGAGATACCTTGTCATTTATAGTTAGCGGGAAGATTTTTTTTCAAATATATTAAAACGTCAGTGCCTGTGAGTATTAATGTTTCATAACTTTTCATTTTCAATTGGTTACAACGGGGGTTTGGGGGGGGGGGGTTAAAATGCTTTTATTAATAACCAGATAACCCCAGGGGTTCCAGAACTTAACATTTCTATCACTCTTTCATCTCCTAGAATATCATTTGGATAGCACAATAGATGTAGACGTAGTTCGAGTGACAACAACCGGGACGGACGGACGGACGGAAAAAGTAAAAACAATATACTCGAACTTTCTTTAGAAAGTGCGGGTATAATAAATCGTTCTATTTAAGGTGTAAAAACGATCGGCACACCGCTAGTCGATGATTTTTTTGAAATATGTTAAAAAAATTCCTTACATATCTCCCGAACGTGTATTTGTTCATACATACCTTAAAATATTCATTAAAGTCCAATACGAACTCAAAACTCACAGCTGCAATTTCGTTTGTTGACGTAGCAATGTTAGGTATCCAGTCAATTCGTACCCCGTTGGTATTAGTAATCAAAATATTCGATTTAAATTGTGTATTCAGTCTTAATTTATTACAAAACACGAATATTTAATGGAGATTGAATAATTGGTAATTTTTCTGCAGGTGAAATAAACTGCTAAGTATTGGAAATGCTATTTTAAAAAAGCCTAGTCTGGGTCCCTTTTTAAATTAAGTGGCGAAGGTGGGGAACAAACTAATGAAGGTTGTGAGTTAGTTCGAATGTCAAACCTTTTAGAATAATTATTTAAACTAAACTGGGGTGATTTTATCCATAATATTTCACAAAAATGTTTGTGGGGCTCAATATTCTTCATTTGTAACATCGTTACATCCTTCCTATTTCAACGAGGAACAAATAATTTATTCTTTCAGAAATGAGACAATTCATTCTAATGTACATTTGGTATTGAGAAAATATATGCATTCTTGGTGCGAAAAGACCATGCATTTTTAAAAGAATGTTTCACATGATGTAGAAACATTCACCTCCAATTGCCCCTCTTTAATGAACCTGGGTACGTTTGTTACATGTATATGCTGGGTCCGTTATTCAACCTGCATTATTTCTGAGATCTAAAATTGATAATATATTTCATTTAATTCAATATAAACTTTGGATAAGACCGTAAGCAACTTGGGTGAGAATATGAATGATTTCTACTTTCATTTAGAATATCCTCAGATTGATAAAACATTCCAAATACACTATATCAATCGGATTGAGATTCTTCGCAAGGTCAGACATTTACATTATATCGTACGGGAAAATAGATCATCTGGGTACTACTTTTTTGTATAATTGGAATGTAGCATCGTTACAGCCTGTGTCCCCCGTGGGGATCTGGGTTGGAATAGATCCTCGGTACCTCCTGCTTGTCGTAAGAGGCGACTAAATGTGGAGGTTCTTCTGATGAGACCGCAAAAAATCGAGGTCCCATGTCACAGCAGGTGTGGTACGATAAAGACCACTCCCTGCTCAAAGACCCTGAGTGTCGAGCACAGGCCTAAATTTTGCAGCCCTTCACCGGCAATGATGACATCTCTACGATTGAAATATTCTCGAGAGGGACGCTAAACAACATAAGTTTACAACAACTTTTAGCCTGTGTTGAAAGTTTATACAAACTAACCTTGCTTTACTTTACCATTGGCAGCTCTGTGTTAGTACACATGTTTCACGGCAGGATTCAAACCTGTATTTGAATATGATTTTCTTGAGCGCTACTCCAGAGCAGAGCCAGATCTACACTATTATGTTGCTCAGCCTTAAGCACATAAATGTGTATTCGCAATTTTATGAATGGCAGTCTACTAATGTAAACGAATTTAAAATTTATAATATTTTTCGTATCCCATCTGCTAAATTAAATGATAAGGAATCCATAAATTTTAGATTTGTCACTCGTATTTACAGATCAGCCGTTAATAATTACTGGCACAAGGTCATCTTGTCACATACCATCGCATCACAGCAACTATCGCTGGACTTTCAATGACCTGATAGCGCCACTGGTCACAGCTTGCAGGTGTGGGTCGTATTGATATTTTACAGACCGTCCAGTGGCAGGTATGTAAATTTCTTCTGATCAAAGATCTGCAACAAGTATTCTAATAAAATTGAAACTGAGAATTACCATTGATGAATGAAATGTTATTTCTTAAAATAGCGATAGTTACATGTATATAATACTGCAGAAGTTTTTTCAAAATTGAGTATATAGTACTAAAAAAAACCAACAAAACTCAAAATCTAAAGTTTCGTATATGAATATGGATTCAATGATAGATAATCATTAATTAACAAACGACGCAAACATTATCATAAAGGAATTGACGAACTTTCGTGACGATAAATTATCAACAATGAAACTAAAAACTCAAATTAATGCAATAAATACAAGACAAAATGGCACTAAAACTAAACGTAACTACGTGTAGTAGCTGTTCATTGAGAGGAATGTGGGCCTGTGTTCCTAACAAAATCTTAGATTGAAATAAAAATGTCTTTCAAAACAGATTTCTTAAGAATCCTTGAAACATGCAAATATTTCATTTAAAGGTATTCAATGTATAACGAAAGGATAATGAACAATTTTGAATGATTGAACATAAATGTCTATTGTTAAGTTTCAGGGAACCGTATAATTATAACTCCCAACTATAAACATAGAAAGGCAACATATTCAGTGATGAAAACATGAAAAATGCAGCATGTAAACAAATTAGCATAAGTGATGTTAATTAACACTCATAGATTAGCACGTCTGGCGGATTCAAAGAGAGCGCACTCTCCTTCCCCTCTAATTTCCAATTCAAGGTTTAAGAGAGAGAGCGAGAGAGAGAGAGAGAGAGAGAGAGAGAGAGAGAGAGAGAGAGAGAGAGAGAGAGAGAGAGAGAGAGAGAGAGAGAGATTTTGGCACTAATAAAAAAACCTCATCCATTATTTAACGCTTACCTCTAAATGCAGTTTATCTAATCGGAGCCCTACACGGAGGTGATCCATACTTTCACGAACACCTTTTGCTGCATGGTAGTATCATTGACAAGGATGTTGTTTTACGTGTGGGACCAAAACCGCGGGATCCAATATCATGCTTCTATCCTTTCTCATTTAATCAGTTTTTGAATCGAGGCAAGCTACTTACAGACAAGTTGTTGTTGCAGGGGTTTCAACGGTCACGTTTAAAGGTAGCATTTCGTAAATTTTATGTTCGTTATAACAATTTAGTTTACCATTATGACCTACCATTGAGTCAAATGCTTTCTGATGTATGGCATAGCCATTGTTAAGCCGTTTTTCACACACTGATTTGACTACGGATTGTTCCGTTTCCCTGATCAAGACTATGGGCTCACGGCGGGTGTGACCGGTCAACAGGGGATGCTTACTCCTCCTAGGCACCTGATCCCACCTCTGATGTGTCCAGGGGTCCGTGTTTGCCCAACTCTTGTTTTTGTATTCTATTTGGGACTTACGAGATTGATCACTGTTCATTATATTTGCCTTTACATGATAACACGTTTTACATGTATTGTTAAATCCAAGTAAATATTGACTTCGCCTTCCAAGTTTGGTATCCCGTGGGGATCCAGGTTAGAACAGGTCCTCAGTACCCGGCCCTTGCTTGTCGTATGAGGCGACTTAATGGGTCGGTCCTTTGGATGAGACCAGAAAAAAAACCAAAAAAAAAAACAACAAAAAAACCGAGGCCCCGTGTCACAGCAGTGTAACACGATAAAGATCTCTCCCCAAGAGCGCCGAACAAAGACCTACATTTTGCAGTCCTTTACCGATATTGAAGTCTACATTCTCGAGCGGGACGTAAACAATTTGCAATAAATGAATCAATCCAAGTTTGGTGAATATTGTACTTTTAGGTAATTAAAGCATTTTGTTAGAAATAGTATATGATAATACATATTCAATACATAACATTATATTTAGGACTTGCGAGATTGATCACTGTTCGTTATCTTTGCCTTTACATTTCATAAGTTGTTCTGTACCGAATTATATAATTCATGTACTTGTTGTCTGATGTGTTTCACACCAATTGTTAGGCCGTTCTTTATACACTCATTTTGACTATCGATCACCCTGTTGAACTGATCAAGATAAAGCGCACATGGCGGATGTGATGAGTCGACAGGGGATGCTTACTCCTAGGCAGCCCATGGGCCAAGCGCCATGCATGGGCCAAGCGCCATGCTTCGACAGGGAGCTTACTCCTAGGCGCAGCCCATGGGGCAAGGGGCCATGTTCGGCCAAAACCTCTGAATTTTTATTCCATATAGGATTTCTGACATTCGTCACTGTTCGTTATCTTCACCTTTGTATTTAGAAGATAGTCAAGGTATCATACAAAAAGGCGAAGTTAACATTGTGTCAAACGTAATCATAATCCAAAAAACATACAAACTCGAGTGTAGGGTAACACGGACCTCCGACAAAAGCGAAGGTAGGATCAAGTGCCATGGAGGAGTAAGCATCCTCTGCTGACCGGTCAGGGTTAGGGTTCATACAATGAATTCTCATACATAGATAACGAATATTGTTTTTCAGTAGATTCCTGATGCTTGGTGATTTGGAGCAAACATAAAGATAAGGTGAACACCATGACAACGAAGAAATTAGATGGCGCTGTAGCATCGCGCAGGAGATATTTAATTGGACCTATATGTTTTGTACATGTATTTACATTTGGAATCTACAACAGTACCATTGTTCTCTTCTTCCCAGAATATGTTGGAAAAAACCTTTATCCCAACATCACCTCCGAAACATTGGCTGATAGCTCCGTATGTAACAGCGACAGCAATTCCACAGAAACCGAGAGCGAGAAAGTAATTCAAGCCGAGGTAGCCAGGTTTACGATTTACGCGTCTTTGTGTGTAGGAATTCCTTGTATCATTTCGAATCTACTTCTTGGTAGTATAAGCGATAGATATGGTAGAAAGATGATGTTGATGATCCCCACCATTGGGTTGCTTTTGGTTGAAATGTCAACGGCCATATTAATGTATTTTGATGTACATCTTTACTATTTACTGATTCCTATGGTTGTCCAGGGCTTTGTCGGGGATACATTTTCGCTGATACTGTTCGTTATGTCCTATGTATCTGATATAACAGAAAACAACAAATCTAGAACATTTGGTATCGCTATCATGGAATGTTGCATAGGAATGGGAGTAGTCGTTGGTGGTATTGTATCTGGTTACATGATCGAAGCCTTTGGTTATATATGGCCAGTAGCGACGTCCCCACTTTGCAAAATCATCAACGTCCTTCTCATATTGTGTCTACCAGCAACCGAGATCCAAAATAAAAGCACTGAACCACTGACTCTGAAGACTGTTAAGGACTTCCTAAAACAGTCAGTTGAGTTTTATTATTCAAAGAAATATCGGGGTCTTCGATGGAAGTACAACATTTGCATTACTGTTTACATGATGGGATGCGTCTGTCTAATTGGTCGGAATGCAGCCGAGGTCCTGTACATCATCAGCCCTCCCTTCTGTTTAACCCCTGTGCTTGTTGGCTGGTTCCACGCAGCCCAACAAACCGTGCAACAGGGCATAGCGATGATCCTCATACGAGTCTTTCTGATATTCATGAATTCGGAGGCAGTGTCAATCATGGGCGCATTTTCCGGAATTGCTGGGTTTATTGTTCAAGGACTTGCAACATCCAACACTGTGCTATTTTTGTGTAAGTCTCCCTTCTAATTTCGTATTCAGCAAATGTGTGTTTTGATTTGAATCATTTAATTTTCATTTTATTATGTTGATGCAGCTCTCGTTATCGGTTTTGGGATGGCACTTGGAATTCCAACGATGCGAGCCATTATGTCTAAAGAAACACCAAGTGAACGTCAAGGTATGCAAAGATTTATATAATGGTTTTATTGTGTTAAGTTTTATACCTTAATGCTTCGGTCACAACCTCTTCTGATTAAGCTTAGGATGTACTCCCGGCATAACTTTTAGCCATTTTGGCCTGGTCACCGGCCGGACACCAGACATGGCCGGCCGGTGGCCGGGGATCTAAGGCAGCATCGGGGAGGTGCCTGAAGAGTTTTAACTTCCTTTTAAAATTCCTCCGCTGTCCCGTAGATTTTTATAATCGGTTACATATCCTTCACACGTCGTTTAAGTATCGTTCGATATCTGGCCGGGAATCGAGCAGTAATTGGCCGGTGTATGTAGCCTCAGAGGAGAAATGGTTTGGCACCGAACATGGGCCGATATCCGGCCGAAGCCTGTTTACACATCGTAAAATGACCCACCGATGTCCGACCGGCTTGAACCGGTGTGAACGAGATAAGTTACAGACATCGGCCGGTCACCGGCCCGCTATAACCCGACATCGGCTGGGCATCGGACGGACTATATATAGATCCGTCAGTCGCAGTGTAAAACATTATAGCGAGTTTCTACACGAGAGACAACATCGTTCGTTGAACGTAGGATACGTGGGCGATATTTGTACGATATCCGGTGAATAGGCAGGTTATAGCTCGGAATTAATAGGATAATCGGCTGATTAGTATAAGATTTTCTGTCGAAGTCCGGTCGTTATTCACTGCCTCGCCGGACCCCAAAAATTTCTCTCAGGAAACAAATGCCGTACGATTACATGTACCGGATGGTTTTTGGACGGCCTCCGGACGGTGCCATTTATGTAAATGATGCGTGACAAATTATTTTGACCGGTGTTGTTCGATGTCAGAAAAATGGCTAAAACCAGCGGTATACTCCCGATTACCCCCTATATCCGGATACCGGCCGATCTTTGTGACATACGATATAGGGTTCATTCTTGACTAATCTCTAACTCTCGGATATCTTTGGTAAGCTTTGAAATAAACTTCATCAACTGTAGATACATGTATAAGAATAAGGATGTATTAGACTAACTTATTTTTGCTACTAAAGGGTAGCTAGATGTGCACAGATTCAAGAGTTGCTGGTATCCAAATTTGGCAACCACGTGCACGTGATCAGCACTCAGCTTGTTTCGGGAAAAGGTGTTGCACACGATCCCATTTGTTAGAATATTTCTTCCATTTTTACTTAAGGGATTAATAAATATCACCATCCTGTACACAGAATCATTAAACCCAGACAAATGACATTCATGTAAATAATAAATTGAAACCCGATCGATATCATAGGTCTAGGAATTGTTCATATTATTAGTATTCCTCAATATGTCAGATTTAAAGACTAGATTTTATACATCAAAGACAGTTGCTTCTTCAACAAAAATGGAGAAAGGAAATATTCAACATTCAAAAATTACTTTGCTAAACACCACTCTGATTGTACGCGCAAGTAACTTGGCACCGATATCTTTGTAGTTATACAAAAGATGAAGATAACGATCAGTGGTAAGATCAGGTGCCTAAAAGGTGTAAATACCCCTGTCGAGAACATTGTCTTATCAGGTAAACGGAATAATCCGTTGTTTAAAATTCAGGTACAAAGACTGTCTTAATAACTGTCATGAAACACACCCACCCATTGTCTTGGTCAGATAAACGAACTAATCCATAGTCAAATCAGGGAATAAAGAATGACCTAACAATTGGTATGAAACACGCCAGACAGCATTTCACCCATAAGCAAGTTGTACTGGGAAAACTAAATAGTTATAGACCATAATTGACGAAATGCTGACTTTAATCGCGACTTTTGAAAACCCTTTAATATCAACTTGTTTGTAGTCTGCTTCGATTTAAAAACTGGTCATACGCAGAACAAGCTCTTGCGTATCGAATCAGTTGAGGGACAAAAACACCATGTGCAGGTGATGTTGAAATGTTGCTACATAAACATGGAAGTTGATGATGTTACTGAAATCATCCCTTCTGTCATAAACAGGTATGCCAAGTCTATTGAAATTCTTTGGACACGAACTGTGCTCCTGTAATCCCGGGCCTGTAATATTAAAAAGCTACACGAGAGAAAATATTGTCGTGGTATTCAGCTCGATGTTTAGATAACTTTCAACAATGATTATTTTCATTCATATGTCGAACACTACAGAGTCTTCCACACCTTCATATTTCATTTGATAGGCACTCATCCTAGGCCCTTGATCCCAACTCTGGTGTGTCGAGGGGTCCGTGTTTACCCCACTCTTGTTTTTGTATTCTATGTGGGACTTATAAGATTGATCACAGTTCGTTATCTTTGCCATTACATATAGATGCTAACGACAAAGTAACAGCTTAACTTTAGGACAAACGGGATGGCTTCTCCGTTGTCAACTTCGCATATTCATGTAGCAATATTCAGTTATCACCTGGATATTGGGCTTACGTCTCTCAACTACTGTGGAATCATCATTGTTCGTGGGGGACCAATGTTCGTGGATTCCGTGGGTCACTTTTACCCACGAATTTACGTCCCCACGAACATGTTTTATTTTCCTTTTCATCTTTATAAATATTACAACGTTCGCATTATTTATCAGTTACCAATTAAGTCCCCAAAACCAGCAACCATTTTGTGTTATCCACGTAACATTGACCCAACGAATTAACATGATTCCACAGTACACAAGAGCTTGTTTTGTGTATTATCAGTTTTAAACCGAGGTAGGCTAATGCCAAAAATTATGATACAAGGGTTGCAATTGTTTCGTTTAAAGTAACCATTTCGTCAATTATATGGTCGTTATAAATATATAGTTTGCCAATAATACATGCCATTTTATTATACTTCTATTATTAATTCTCAAATCTGATTGGCTGACTGAAAGACTTTAAAATTCAATAATGACTCCTAAATGCGCTGTGTACAGCAATAATGACCTCTGAATCACTGCACGTGCATAATATTGACCAGTCAATAATAGTAATGACCGCTGAAATAACTTTGTACAGACCCTAAAGCGTGCTACTACCCCACTTGCATGGAAAGAAACGAAACGATTCTTGAACGGAACGCTGAACGCTTTGCACGGAACAATGAAAGGTCTGCCCGGAACGGTGAACGGTTTGTACGAAGCGAAACGCTTTAAACGGGTTGCATGAAACGAAACGCTTTGAACGGTATGCGGGGCTTGCACGCTTTGTGGATGATGGTTGAATGGTTTACAATGAAATAGTAGGCGTGGCCTGTACGGCTTGGTATTCAGGTCAATTTTACAGGTGCGAATTAACATTTCTAAATATCTTTAAACGCAATGATTCACCTATATTTAAAAAAATTGGGAAAGAAATAGTAATCGGCCTGACAATTAAAAATGAATATATCTGCTGTCCAGGTGTATTGTTTTATTCTCTAATAAATTAATTATCAAATGAAGAAAATGAAATTAAGACTGTTGGAAAGAAGGTAAAAAAGGAAGGAGAGACATGCAAAATCGCGACGTTGGTCTCACGCAAGTGTTACAATTATTGTTAATGTGAAATTCTCTCAAAATATGCTATTAATAAGTACATTTGCAGCAATGCTATAATAATTCATAAATGTTTCTACTAGCGTTTAGTATAAGCACAAAATATAATATACATGTATGTATATCTCTATGTTGGAATCACAAAGGTAAAGGCAAAGATAACGAACAGTGATCAATCTCGTAAGTCCTAAATAGAATAGTTAGGCAATCATATAATACGTGTTCATGTTGTGTGATAGTTAAGGTATTCTAATACATGTACCTCTTCAGAATTAATATAAAATCATGTCACTATTGAAAGTTTTTCCATTGAAAATTGGTTTTCCGAGATGTGCCGACCGACCCATAAAATTCGTACCAACTGAAAATATTTTATGTTTACCACGTAATATATATATTTTATTTGTTTCCATGAGCCGATAGGACATTAATATTTTTCCAAATGATGGTAGACATGTGCGTGCTGTTATATTTTTTTTTT
>CAJDSM010056333.1:0-10656 GCA_903981925.1 Ostrea lurida | reverse complement strand
ACCCGCATTTCATGCGGGGCCCTAATAAATGAATAAAATAATAAATAAACGCCGCCGATTTTGTAACCTCCTTGGTTAATGAATTTAAGAAAATTGTGTTTCTCAGACACAATCAGGCATGACATTTTAATTTCAATATCTAATTAATATCTAAATACATTCATGTTAATTTTTTTAATGCGAAAGGGGGGGTGCCAATTTGTAATTTATCTGTACTTGGATATGCACTGTAGTTATTAGCCATGAAGAAACTTATAGAATGTACAAAATGTATTTCAGTTAAAAGTTTTAGAATTTTTCCCCATAACTGTACACATGCGCCTGAAAATAGAAAGAGCTATTATCCTCTTTTTCAAAAATAGATTAAAAAACACGTGAAACCCTTTGTTCACTATTTGTTTCCCGTGTTCACGTTTTACACTGGAAATTTATAATTTTCCCATACGTTTATTAAAGGTTTGTTTTCCTCTTACAGAAGTGCTCTAACTAAAAAATCTCCCAACAAAATCATTTCTGTTCGGTATTTCAAACGAAAGTTTTCGATATTTGCCCTTTAATTGTAAATTGGTTTAAATTACTTATTTTTATAAATTAGTCCTTCAGTTAAGGTGACATGTTGATTTTTATAACTGTCACACTATTGACCTAGAAATTATAATCCTTCCTATGTAGCCTTGTGTGAAGATCTAGTTCACAAAATTATGCTGGTCTCGATAGTGAATAAGAAGTGGCACGAAAGTTGATTCGACCTAATTAGCTCTTAAAACATCGGAATTAGGTTGAAATATTAGAGATAGTTTTATTACGGCATATTGATAAATTATTTTCCATATCTCCCGTAAAGAATTCAGTATTTACAACATGTTAAAGAGAATCAGACCCCCAACGGAGAATAGATAATTAAATTTACATAAAATATGTAACATTTTCTTTACTTTGAACACAACAGTAATTGCCTTCACGCAAGAATTAACAAACTTACACGTAAAATAAAAAGAAAATCAAATTCTAAAGCTTAGTATTTCAAAATAAGTCATATTGAAATGTGTACTAGCATCATCTACACTTTGTTCATATCTCTACTGACAAACAAGTTGATGTTGCAAGGGTTTCAACAGTCATATTTAAAGTCAGCAATTCGCAAATTCTATGGTCGTTATGACGATCTAGTTTGCCCATACAACATTCCTGTCTGACGTGTTTCACAGCAATTCAGACGTATTGTACAACAACATATCCCAGAAGTGGTGCAATTTAAATGTGGATTCTGAAAAAACTTTTTAGATAAGTTACAAATACCCTATAAAAGTTTAAAGATAGATATATTACACATATGGGTGACTATGTAATATGGACAATTCCCATTTGCTGTGCATATGCATGATTTCAAAGGAAATATCTACAGGAAAATATAAACTTTCTGCAATTTTCCTGGTCGTTGTTGCAGAAATAAGAACATATGCAACAGAACAACAAATTTATTATAAAAGTATTTCATATTAGACTCATCCCTCTACTATCAATTTAATATATTCCCAGTGCTTAAGAAAGGTGTTAAAGAAATGTACATATTCTGTATCTCACAAGAAGTTGAAATGGTTTCAAAATGGTATCAATTTTAGTAGAAAAGAATGGAAGGCAGTCATTATGCTTCCTTTTAAAACAACCAGAAAGAAACAAAACTACAGTGGTTTCAATTTCAAATGTTACACAGACTATCTGCGCACAAAATGTACTATTTAAATAAATGTGCTATTAAAGATTCTCCATTATGTTTCATATTGCAATCATCAGTTACCAGAGGACAATTGATTATTGTTTTCAGAATGTTTTTTAATACCAAAGAGCTTTGGATTGAACATAGAAAACTGGTTAAAATCTATGTTAGATAATTGATATAAAACTCAAGCAGGAAATTACAATTGTGCTTTGGTAAATTAAATAACTTTAGATCAAATCGTCTAGAAAATCTTATAATTCTAATAATCAAATACTATATTTATATAACCAAGTTCACCACTTCAGAAGAATCTAAATTTTGAGAACCTAAAAAACGATTGAGTCAATAGACTATATACATTGAGAAATATTATTTGCTGAAAAACTGCAAGTACAAGGAGAATTTGACAATGTTTACAAAAAAATTGAACATTCATCATGAGTTTCTCCCCCAACATCTTACATTTCTTTAAATACTGTCTTCTTTCAAATCTCCTCTTTTCTTCTATAAAATACACATCGAAATTTTTCACCATATATTCTGTATACTCAATTTGTATGAATTGAGAATAGAGTTTTGTGCATATTTATGTTTTTGGGGTTTTTTTTATTTTCGATTTTGTGTAAGAATGCTATAGATGTATGTGA
Organism: Ostrea lurida; assembly: GCA_903981925.1. NCBI lineage: Eukaryota > Metazoa > Mollusca > Bivalvia > Ostreida > Ostreidae > Ostrea > Ostrea lurida. The sequence goes on along the minus strand of CAJDSM010056333.1, from coordinate 8,289 downwards.
AAATCAATAAAAACAATTAAAAAAAAAAAAAAAAAAACTTTTTAGATGAAATCCCAGAACTTTTCTCATATCAACAACATTAAAATCTATGACTGCTCATCGACACCTTACACGACCATTCTGCACTATAAATTAAAGACAATATTTTTAACATTATAGACAGTTGCTTCTTCAGCAAAAGTGAAACAAAATGGAATTATTCATATCTAGTGATCAGCCATTCTAAAAATTACTTTGTTAAACTCCACTCTGATTCTCTACAGTTGATACTAGAGCAATTATGGGGTTCCCCACTGACAATACCTTTGTAGTTTTTGGTGATCAGGTCTTCCAACAGTCCGTTGGAATTCCCATGTGGAATCGTATTTCTTTGTTAGTTGGCCTGTTTTTTGTAGAATCACATTCCTTTGTTGGTTGGCCTGTTTTTATATTCTTGCGAAGCAGAATTTATTCAAAATCTTCTATAAGACATTTCGATATACTGAAAGCATTTTATCTATTAATTAAAGTTTGTTTTTGGCGGCAAAAACATACCCCCCCCCCCGTGCTGTCAGTTGAGTAGTTTCAAACGAGTTGTGTTGAGGATTTTTGGTAAAATTCTTAGTTCAAATGGGCATAACTCCTACAAAAATTAGAGGATCAAAATTGTCTACTAATATGCACAACTTCATATGATGTCCCTGCTACATGTCAAGTTTCTTAATATTCGGATCAGTAGTTTCAGAGAAGTTGTATTGACAAAGTTATTCATTAGGATTTCAGTCAAATTTCTATGTTCTATATCATTATTCCCACAAAAATTAGAGGATCAAAATTTCCTGGTAACACTGCATGAACTAGATGTGTCGGTGCGACACGAATGCCCCGCCTCACAGTGAAGTCTAATGAAGGAAATTCGTAGGGGTGAATATGAAGTTTTTTCAAATTGTCATGACTGAGGCGTATCCAATATTCAAATGAGTTGAGTGTGTGCTTAACCGTTGAGAGATAAGAAGTCGAAATCGAAAATTTCGTGATTTTTTTCTAATTCAAGAGGGCAATAAACTCTGGGGGTAAACAAAAAAATCATCGAACCATGCCACAACTTTCGAAAATTGATCATCATTATGAACATATTCCTGGTGTTGACATGATAATAAAGATCAATACATATAAACATAAAAACCAAATTTTGAAGTTGCATGTGATGCAACAAGTACGTGCAAGAGATAATGAACTACGGAAACTCATGGAAAGTACTGCAGCAAATTCTGATTTTTTTTCTAAGTCAAGAGGGCATAAACTCTGGCAAAAATCATCGACCACTGACCAAACTTCGAACTTGCACTGCATATTCCTGTTGACATGTTATCCATATATCTAGCACAAATTTGAGCTGGAAAATGTGTGCAACCGTTGAAGAGATAATGAACGGAAACAGAAAATTTCTGATTTTTTTCTAAGTTCAAGGCTAACGTCTGTCAAAAACAATCGGACCCATGACCCAACTCGAACTTGACCTGCAATATTCCTGTGATGATTTTGATTTGGATTATTTGTTGTTTTTTCGTCCCGTCGAGAATATTCACTTATATTGAGACGTCACCATTTGCCGGTGAAGGGCTGCAAATATTAGGCCTATGACCTTAGCACTCATGCCTTTTTACAGTGAGGGTTTTGCGGTGGCCACACCTGCTGCGACACAGGAACATTTTTTCCGTTTTTTAAGGTCATCCCGAGGACCCGTGATATTCCACCTGTTGCCGAGCGTCGTTTGGCAGTTGGAACTGTCACTACCTGTGTTTAACGACTTAGTCTGTCGCAGGCCGTGAATTTTCGAACACCCACCTTCCGCATTGCGAGGCGAACGCTCTTACGACTGAGCCACGCCGCGGTCCATATTCCTGTGACGTATCCATAACCAAATTTGAGTTTGAATGTGTGCCAACCCGTTGAAGAAGATTAATTTGAACGGGAAACAGAAAATTTTCTGTTTTCTTAAGTTAAAGAGGGGCTAACTCTGTCAAAAATCATCGGACCATGACCAAACTTCGAACAACTTGCATATTCTGTTGACATTCATATACCAAATTTGAGTTGAAATGTGTTGAACCGTTGCAGAGATAATGAACGGAAACCAAATGATGACGGAATGACAGAATGATCGGAACAGCACCGGTAACACTATATGCCCCGGCCATTTTATGGCAGCGTGAGCATAAAAATAGCGTTTAATCTGTATTATATGCCAATTTTTCCCCAATTAAATCTCAAGTTTAAAGGAATATTAATTCAGATTTATACCAAATTAAACATCAAAATTTAATTGGAGTTTACCTAACGTATAATCTTGGAAGGATGTCTCGTCCTGTGCCAGTTAGCAGTAGCCTTCTTGGAAGGATGTCTTTCGTCCCTGTACCAGTTGGCAGTGCCTTCTTGGAAGGATGCTTTCGTCCTGTGCCAGTTTGGCAGTTAGCCCTTCTTTGGAAGGATGTATCGTCCTTGCGCCATGGCAGTAGCCTTCTCGTGGAAGGGCATGTTCTCGTCCTGTGCCAGTTAGGCAGTAGCCTTCTTCGAAAGGCATGTATCGTCCTGGCCAGTTGGGCGATAGCCTTCTTGAAGGATTGTCTCTCTGTGCCAGTTGCAGGTAGCCTTCTTGGAAGGATGTTCTCGTCCTGTACCAGTTGGCCAGTAGCCCTTCTGGAAGGAGTTCGTCCGTTGCCAGTTGGCAGTAGCCTTCTTGAAGGATGTCTCGTTCCTGTGCCAGTAGGCCAGTGCCTTCTTGAGAAGGATGTCTCGTCCTGTGCCAGTAGGCAGTAGCCTTGGAAGGATTGTTTTCGTCCTTTTTTTTTCTGCAGTTAGCCCTCTTGGCAAGGATGTTTTGACCCATCTGTACCCATAATTTTTTTTGGTCATTTCCCATAGCATTTTTTCCAATAGTGTAGTGGTAAGTTTGATTTTTGAAAAATATGTGTCTTAACGAACGACAGACCCTAATTTTCGAAATTTCGTGCTTCTGCGTAGAAAACCGCGATATGCAACAACAAAAAATCTTTCATTCCTTTAATTTATTTGAAGTCTACGGCAACATATTTATTTCATGAATATTTATTTATAGGTTGGGTGACGTGAACATGTCACTGTTCTTTGTATTTGACGTCACAATAGCCGCTTTTGTGCGGGGTAAATCGATGTTGTTCGTTGAATAGCTTTGAACTCTAATCCCAAAGAGTAGATAGCAGAGGAACTTGTCACACGAAAGAGCACATGTTATATGCCAAAAAAGTCGGTTTATCTTATTTATTTTTATAGATGAATACACTGAGATATAATAATTGCTGTTTATTTTATTGAACTTTAGTTATGTTGTGGGTCCGAATAAAACAATTTTAGTACCCATTTACATGACTACCTACAGTGTACACTTTGTAATGGCACTTAACCATTTCAATACATGTACGAAATGTTTTAGAAATTTCCCTATTGTTTAGAGTAATAATGTAAACTGTCAAAGGAATATAAATATCTTTTTGTTTTAATGGTTTTCTACAGAAAACTGTTATTAATTGAAGGACAGAAAACAAAGTACTTGTATATTTTCCAACTGACGACAAGTTAATATTTGTGTTTGTCTCTTTTCATTTAACAAAATTCTTTTCGCTTTAAATACTTTATTGTTAGTTATTTAGAAAGTTTTAACAATTGTGAAAATAATAATAACAATGAAGTGTTAACATTTTTAGGTGTACTACAAATTCATCGTTATCAAGCCGCAATGCTGTTTTATATTTGAATCATTGAATTTAAGACAGTTTAATATTACATGTTTTGAAACGCCCCTTAAAAATATTATACATGATTCAATGCTTGTTACATATTGAAAAATGACATTCTCCAAATCGATATAGTTATTAAAAATGGAAAATATGACGCTAAAAGTTAGAATAACTTATTTATTCTTCTCGTGGGCCAACATATTTCATCATTCTTCTTACCAAGAGTTCCGTGCGCTTCTCTTCACTACTTGCGTTAACGCGCCCTCTTGGTGAGAGAATGCATATTTCATGTGAAAATTGGTCAAAAATCACCCTTTGAGACAAAGCCCCCTGAAAGATTTTGGGGCCGATGACCTTACACTTTTTCCTTATAATTTTTAAGCGTATTGTTGTCCCTTACTATTATTTTTCGTTATTGGATTAAAAACTCTATTTAGGAATTTTTTTTTAATATCAACTTTTATATTCCACCAATGTGGAGATTTCCTATTATTTTCTTTGCAATTACGCATTTTTTCATGCCTAACTTTTGAAACGTCCCCACGAACAAAAAATAATGGAACGATGACTACATGTTTATTTCCGGTTGATTTTAAACTAATTAATACATAATTTTAATTTGATATCAAAAATTGATAACATCTCGTATTTTAGAAACGAATTATATCCGTCGTCCGTTAAATGAGGCGCATTGGTTTTTATCGCCCGTCTTCAGACGGGACGTATTATGTCAAGTTTGGCTGGTTTGTCTTCCGTCACGGTCCGGTGTTCCGTCCGGACAATTAGCTTGTCCGGGCCATAGCTCCCTGAACCTCTTTGTAGATTCTGGAATTAATATTTCACAGATTGTTGCCCTGGACCTAAGGAAAGTGTCATTGATCTTGACATCCAAATTGGTTATTGGTCAAAGGTTCAAGGTCACTATACACATAATAGTTTTTAAATGGCAAATAGTTTGTCCGGGCCCTAACTCCTGATCCTCTTTGTAGATTTGAATAATATTAGTCACAAGGAATTGTTGCCCGGACTTCTAGGGAAGTGATTTTCATGACCCTTTTGATCCAAGGTTATTGGGTCGGAGAATTGTCAAGGGTCACTACGAGAGAAGTGGAGAGAATGGTTCTTAATCATTGTCCGGGCCATAACCTTTTGACTGAGTGCATGGAATTGCATAAATTTTCAACAGAATTTGTTGTCATGGACACCAAGAAAGTGTCATGACCGTGAGCCAAGGTCACTGTCAAAGGTCAAATGCACATTCGTGTTTTAAACCTTGTCGGCACCCATTAAGTTTTCACTGAGTGTATGGGATTGAAATAATATTTCACAGAAATTTGGTCTACACCAAAGAAAGTGTCATGTACCTTGATCCAAGTGCACTGCGTCAAATGTCAAGGTCACAATGCACATGGTTTTTACTTTGTCCCGGACCATTAAGTTTTTCACGAGTTGCATGGATTGGAATAATATTTCACGAACTGTTGGTCTAGAATTCCAAGGAAGTGTCGTGACCTTGAGCCAAAGTCACTTGGTCAGATTTCAAGGTAGCAATTGCCACAAAATGGGTTTTACCTTGTCCTGGACCATAAGTTTTGCACTGAGTGCATAGATTGGAATAATAATTCACAGGAAGTGTTTGGGTCTAGGACCCAAGGAAAGTGTTATGACCTATGTCAAGGTTCAAAATGCACATTAGTGCGTTTTACATGTCCAGGCCATCAACTTTTCAATGAGTGCAGGGAATTTCAATTTATTTCACAGATTTGTTGCCCTAGAACTAAGGATGTGTCATGGGACCTTGAGCCAAGGTCCACTGGTAAAGGCGTCAAAATGTACATAGTGGTTTTACCACTGTCTGCGGCCATGACGGGGTATATTGCTTACGTTTTGCGTTGCTCTTGTTTTTTTTATGCTGGTGTTTAACAATATTAAAAATGTCATACTTGGCATTAGTGTTACATTTGTTGATATTACTGAGCCTTAAAGCTGTTGGCATATACATGTATAAATATATATCACTCTTTCTGTAGATAATTTTGTAGTTACAAGAGCTGTTCTGCGTATAATCAGTTTTTTTGAATCGAGGCAAGCTACTTACAGACAAGATTGTTGTTGCAGGGGTTTTTCAACAGTCACGTTTAAAGGCAGCATTTCGTAAATTCTATGGTCGTTTATAACAATTTAGTTTACCAATATGACCTATCATGAGTCAAATGCTGTCTGATGTGTTTCACAACCATTGTTAAGCCGTTTTTTCACCACTACTGATTTTGACTACGGACTGTTCCGTTTACCTGATCAAGACTATGGGCTCACGTGGCGGGTTGTGACCGGTCAAACAGGGGATGCTTACTCCTCCTAGGCACCTGATCCCACCTCTGGGTGTGTCCAGGGGTCCGTGATTTGCCCCAGCCTTGTTTTTGTATTTATATTTAGGACTTACGAGATTGATCACTGTTCGTATCTTTGCCTTTACATTTATGGTTTGTTAAAGATATTGAACATCCAATATCTGTAGCACCAAGATTGTGTTGTTGTTTCGAGCAAAATTAATAATAAAAATTACTTTCAGTGGTCACAAAATCAGAGGAATTTGAAAACGTTTGATTCTAAAAGAGGTCCAGAATTATTCTACCCTCATTAAGCAGTTCTTGACTTTTTGTTCAAAGTGCTCAGTAAGTTCATATTCAAGTTGTATTTTGGAGAAATGTGTACATTAATGTCTATGAGGAAAAAAAAACGGTTTTGATAAAGATTTAAATATTCTCATGTTGCCAGCAATTGAAAATGTTGATAGAAAGCCGTGGGGATCTTGTCTTTACATTTTGTACACAAATAATGATTCTAAACCTTGAAGGAAATAGAAAATATTCCCATTAGCGACTGAAAGAATTAACAAAATAGCGAAGGTTCTTCGTGTTAAACGTAATCATTAATCCAAAAAGCATACAAAATCGAGTGTAGGGCAACACGGACCTCCGACAAAAGGGACATGCAGGATCAGGTGTCATGGAGGAGTATGCACCCTCTGCTGAAACCCGTCACACCCGATGTGAAGCCCGTAGTCGAAAATAAAGTAAATGGGATTTACCCGTATCAATATTGGAAATTACGATATTTTATTAGGCTTTATTTAAAAGGACCAATTCCCTTACCACTCGCCACAAAAGAGCTAGTAATTTTTTAAGCAATTAAGAGTTATCTGCATTAGATCTAAATTTGAAATATTCAGTAATATTGTGGGTATTACCAAATTCTTAATCAGTTCAAGCATTTCGTAACATGTCAGTAGGTAAAGATAAGTTAACTGACTCTTTATGTGCATGCTTTGTTTTCATTCAAGTGAGCAATAGTGATTTTCTTTTCATCAATACTTCATATCATATAGAACATATATCTTTCGGGGATAAAGGCCCGTACCATATATTAAAATTTCAGATAAACTTAATATTAACGCCCTTAATGTGATTGTAATTTTACTCGGGTGTTCTAAAAAATTTTTTTTTAGTGTATAGAGGGTCCTTTTTAAAATTTTTCTGGTCCCCATTTTTGGAATAATCAACATCATGGCAAACTCTAAAATAGAATTTTTTTATATGAAACCAATATGGACGTGGCTCAGACAAAACTTGAGAGTTTTTATCACCAGAAAAGGTAGGACATCCGTTGTGTTGTTGAGAGAGATTGGGATCGATGAATATTTATGAGGTAGGCGGGGTTAGAAAGTATTTTCGAATGTATTCGGAGAACACGAAAAATAAATTATGGAGATCAGATTTTACAATGTTATTGGATCATGTCTTAGAATATAACTACAACTTTTAGAGTAAATTGTAAAGTGATCTGGGAGGAAGCCCGGCGTGGGGGCCCCAGGGGATGAAGCCCAACAGACCGGGGAGCTTCTGGGCTGAAGGTTCTTCAGGTATTTTCAGGGGTAGTTTAGCTATACTTCTACTATTGATATAAAAATAATAATTTTGGTCACGAAAAGGGAAGCGCGGGACCCCTGTCCCCTCTAGATCTGCCTAGGCTGACGTATAGCCCCACCCTCACAGGAGACATCACACTCCAAATACCAAAACAAGAGCGGATATCGAGGGGCGGACTCTCTCTTTTTGAGAACCAAACCATGATTTTTAATCAAGAGAAGAACCAACAGTAATTTGTATAACAAGATTCAGAAAGGTGTAGAAAGACACGGATATACACGGATTATCTGACATTAACATTCAGAAAGTGTATAAAGATACGGATATAAACGGATTATCTGACATTAACCATCAGAAAGGTATAAAGATGCGGATTATAAACGAATTATTTGTTGTTGATATTGGTTTATCATTAAGTATAAAAAAGAGTTTAAAAACAATCCATAAAAGGAACTTTAAAAAGACAACTACAGTTTGTTCGCCCCCTTTCCTTAACAAACCTGATCCGCCTTTGAAAAGCATAATACTCAGTGTTCGACAGTAGTAATTTTTTATACCTACAAATTTTTTTTATTCTTTCATATAAAGAATTCACATGCCCCGCC
>CAJDSM010056317.1:0-13186 GCA_903981925.1 Ostrea lurida | reverse complement strand
AACAGAACATTAAATAGCTGCAGCATGATACTTGTTTATCATATAAAAGTACATTAATCTGTGAAGAAAAATAAACATACCATATCTTAATCATTCAGTATTTTGAACACGCGTTACTTGTCTAGACTGGTTGAACCATTAGTCAAAATGAAGTGTTGAGAACAGCAGTTGTTGCCCGCTGTGTATCTACCTTTCAGATACGTAACCAGTTGTTGAATGTTCCCACAGCAGTTTGAAATCAAGGAGATGGCATCTAACGACCGTCATCTCAGCTGTTTGCCAAATTACAATGTAACTTGAACCATTATACGTTGCTTAATCCATTCCTACCTTTAAATGTGTAACTTTTAATATTTTGTTGTTGTTTTTATTGCCCTGGTCCGCATGGTTCCCTTTGCCTCCTTGTATATATAAGGCGTACTTTGTAATATTATTTCCGCATGCCCCTCCCTCCTTGCGTAGAGCGTGTTTTGTAATATTGTTTCTGAATCCCCCGCCCCAACTTGCATCCTTGTGTAGGACGTATTTTATAATATTTTCTGCATGTCCCCCTTTGCCTCCTTTTGTATAGTGATATTGCTCCAAGCAAATCTATGGTATTGGTTACAGCGAACATTCAACATTATGCCTCGCCTCTCCTTCAACTCCGAACAATAAGCCACGGTGCAAAAGTCTTCTCCTCTCTTCTCCATATCCCTCTCTCCACAGAAGATGTACGGTAGGGGTGTCTCTTCGCGGGGAGCATCAGATTATACTCCAATCGCGCTCGGATTGGGGTGATAAGCTTCAACAACAACCAATCTCCGGGGTCTCTCTCTCTCTCTCTCTCTCTCTATCTCTCAAATCTCCGAGCATCACTAAAGAGGAGCAGGTCATTAAATCATCAATCCTCTCTTTATCTGCTTCTCTCATCGGAGTCTATCTCTCTCTTCTGTGTGCGCGTGTTGGTTTTTCAAGATAAATTTCAATTTGTTCGATTTGGAAACTTTAAATTTTCTGAAGAAAAAATATTTCAGATAATGTATATATATATTATAAATAGTGCTGAACTCTGATTAATATGTACATCAGTATGCATGCTACATGTATTAAAGGTGGGCGTATAAATGACCTACAGTGTAAAACTGCGCTGCCATCGTTCATATGTGATGGATCTGCAGTTGACGATACACACGATGTGAATTAGCAATTAATGACACTTTTCCCACACAATATAAAAAAAGAAAACAATTAAAAATTTTAAATTTTATTCAAAATATTTTCAAAATAAAAATACAGTATATATTATGACAGATTTGATATAATTTGTGGAAGATGAATGAATAAATACTACTTCGGCATCATCACGTTTGGTCATATCACGTGGTCTATTCAGAGAATGAACTTCTCCCATGGGACATCATAATCATCATAATTTAGCCCTTATAGACATAATTTGATAATGTAAAAATACAATAGTTTGTACTGAGACAAATCGTGAAATATAATTAATAAAAATGAGAATGAAGATAAGACCAGGGGCATTATCATTTTAATGTGAAAACCTAATACCTAAGATGAAAATTGAGAATACTAACAATCTACTGAAAGCGTTTTGATTTAACAACGACAATTGTGATTTTAATCATAATCGAAAATAGAGAGGAAAACTTTCACCAAAACAAGTAAGACAAACGGAAAGCTGCTATGCAGAAACAACTTAAACAAAATGGGATTTAGTAAAAAAAAAAAAAAAAAAAAAAAGGTATCGCATTATACACAAATTCATAAATACATAGATAAAATATATTGAGAACACATGATACGCAGAACAACGAAAGAAAAAAAATCATTACGTTATAAATTTAAGTGTCCTTACACTGCAATACAAAAAAATCAGATAAAGTATACTTTTTTATATAAATCGGTAACGAAATTTAAATGCTGTGTTTCACGTTCAGTGACAAAAATAATTAATACTAACAGTCTTGCATAGAATATATAACCAAGCACGCTGGAAGGCATGCCTGGTATATAGCCAGTCGATGTTTTGGCATTATTTTGAGACACATATATCATATGTTTTCAAAAATAAAATGATTGCAAAACAAAATGCATGGATTCACATCGCCCATGGCGCCAAACATATTGAGATTTTAACACAAAACAAATAATTATATTGAAATAAAAATATATAAACTAACAAAAATTATAGATATGTTTCGTTTATAATTTTCCTGCCAAAGCAGGGCCCTTATGTTCATAGTGAGCGACTTTCTAACTGGTTAGTTAAGGTCACGTGAATGTCCACTCTTCTCTACATAGACCCTCTTTGCACGCTTGGCACAGCTCAGAATTGTGTTGGTTTCGTGGTTTCCCAGCACGGCGATCAATTCGAAGAGGTGGACGGACAAATCCATAATAAATTTGTCCTACTCTGTTGTACACGTTTCCAAGTACCTGCAACATACAAATCAATCGGTTTTATTTTATCCAATATCGCATTACATTTTATATAAATTGTGCACTTTAAAGTAACTAGGGGAACCACTGGAACATTTTGTTTGTGGCACACCTAGATAACAAAGTAAACTATCTATGAACGAAAACGGAACTTCAGTGCCTTATTCACACATTTTTAATGCATCCTTGTTAAAATGTTTCGTAAACACACTTTACAGGATCTCCAAAAATACAATTTAAAAAAAACAAACAACTAAGTATGGGGAAATAAGTAAGATGAATGATTCATAATGTCCCTGTCTAACTCTGCATTCCAATAGCTTGAACAAGAAACTTGTATGGTCTTGACCTTAAGATTGATTGATTGATTATTTACTGTTTTGCGTCCCACTCGAGAATATTTCACTCATATGGAAACGTCACCATTGCCGGTGACCTTAAAACTTTGTGTACTGACCTTGATGACCTCTTCTGGGTACCACATAGCGTGCTCGTATTTGCCGTTCTTACACCTCTGGCACTGTTGTCCATACAACTTAAACATAACGTAGCCCATGTTGCTACCATAGTTCAGCTGAAACCAGAAGATGACGCGCCCCTTCATTGACGTCCATCCATGACCACATTCCTGTAAATTAAAAGTAAGATACGCTTTAATTTAGCAAATGATTATACGTCTGAAGTCTTGCATCACTTTATGGATGTTCATATGCTGTCATTATGAATGACGCTACCAAGATGGCTTTACCAAATGAAGGCTGTATCTGCCAGCCATATTGATTGAAATTAGCCAGTCCTGAGTAGCATGAGTTCAAACAGCTTCGGGTATTTCTTCTTGCCTCCATTTAGGTTTTTTTTTTAATTGATTTACGTTAAATGTGAATTAAAGCCCCTTTCACCTTTTTTTGTATTAATCAGAATTTTTTTAAATCTTTTTTTTTTTAATGCAGATGTAGTGGACAATCTTTAATAAATTACCCTAGGCGATTTTGATTTGACTTGTCAAATGGACCGTCTTACTTCATAGTTGGTGTGATTTTACTGTTCACAAGGTGCGATTTTAAGATATTTTTCCTCAGTGAAAAGCAGACCTTTTGAATACGACTGAGTTCAAATATTTCGACTGTTGATGCAAGTGCGTAACGTGAAGTACAACGTGAAATACCCCATGATTGTGAAATTTCTTTTTTAAGAAGTGTTTGTATTAGAAAGAAAATTTCGAAATACTGCGCTCTTACAATATGATCGCACATCATAGCGATATTATTATATATTTTGTTATTAAAGTATTTCGTCTTTATAAAATGTCAAGTATGATTCAAATACTATTAGTCATTTCTAACCATCCGGGTATGCAACCAAACCTTCATTCAGAAGCACATGGTACTAACTCATTTAAAGTCTATATATAGAATTGACATAATTTCATTCATCGAGAAGGGAAAGGTTGATTTTCTAATAAGATTTCTATGTACACAGTGTATTATACTAACAGTGATTCGGGGTACTTACAAGATATTTAAGACTGGTAGAATAAACACTTTGTGAAAATTTGTTTGATAAAATGATTATTTTACTCTTGTTTTGTGGAACAGTCAAATGGTAAAATCCTTGTTGGCGATTACACATAAATTATCTGGAATAATGATGTTAACCCACGTACTCAAGCAATAATCCAGTTTATAGGTCTGAAATGTTTAAATTCCGGTTTTTAGCGCCATTGACAACTTTTCTTAACTCCGAAAATACTGACGTTACGGTCTTCATTAATAAACTTGCCACAATGTGGGGGGAAATTATGTAAATTTGTCACAAAATATGTCATCACAAGATATAAAGCAAGCTTGACAGCCATTTTATTCAGAATAATATTGACCACAAGCGAGGCACGGACCATCACCCCCGGCAGATAAGGGGTCCTACTCCTCGCTATAGACGGTGACTCGTCACCTCTGATAATCGCCATCGACAATCATCAAGGTCACCTTGTTCGCGACCAAGATCAATGGACAGTGAACGGTCTCCCTGGAATAAGCATATGCTGACCTTTTTGCATTATACACTATACAGCTGATCGGCGATCAAAGCAACGCAACAATTTTATTTGGTAACAGTTTTGGCTCTCCGAGTTTTCCTCAGGAACCTAACTATCTGACGATGGTTTGTGCAGATTACTTTGGAACATGCAGAGAAAAGATACATGTATGTCCAGCCAATTTTTCAAACTTTTTCATCTTAGAAACGATGTTACTCGAAAGTAGAAAATATTGATGATTTAACAAATTTGAAAGAATTATGAGGTTAACCAGAGAGGACGAATTCTGAAGTTTGTACTATAAAATGCCCGGTGAAGAGTTACAGTATATAATAACAATTTGATTAATGGATGCAAATGAAGACCTAAGCCGTTACATTACCGCAACTTCTAATGCAACCGCACGCTACTTACAAGATTATGAATATTTACACCGCCACTAGATTTCACGTAAGGTGCTATCAGGGCCACAGAACTTAAATGATGCCTATAAGCTCTTTCATTTACGTTTCAAATATCAGCCGCATTTTGTTTTTCATCAACTCAGCGTGAAACCATGTACTGTGCAAAATAAAAACTCTCCAAGGCTGGAAACTTTTGAAAGATCACCTTCTAGACTTTTGTTCAGTACTACATCTAACATTATTATCATTCCCTTTACACTTGGTTCAGTGTACACTTGAGGTACAGCTATGCAACATTTCTACATCGCGTAATTACTTAAGGATTTGCTGTGGGGATTTCAGTAAGATATGTATGAATAGACCTATGACCAACTTCGTGCATACAGCATTGACTGACTTAATAAGATACAGCATGCGAAGAAAACGTGATGAAATTGGAGCAGCAGATCTCATTTCACAAGTCTGAATGTATATCTATTTGAAGATGGTGTCCTTATCTCCAGCTTCCAAATCAAAAATGGGACGAGTTTGCTACTGTAAACATATTTAAACACAATTAAGGGCCAATTTTAATGTGGCTCTCTTAAGCCTCTTTGATGTTAGGGCTGACCTTATCAAGATGGAAATGGACGGTATAGACATCAATGTTGTAACAAATGTCTTCTGTCTTGTGGCATGCTCTCTTAACCTATACGTACCTGGCACGAAAATCGGACTTTGGCACTGTCTTTGAATGTTCTCCATCTGTCGTTTGGCGGACAGAAGGTGGGGACGAGTTGCCAGACATGGGGGTAATACTGTCCAAAGAGTCGGTCGAATTCCCCATGCCATACCAGTTCCATTCTGTGTAAAAATAGAATTTAAGCTGAAATTTAACTCCTTTCTTAATAAATGTTGCTTGTTCTATGTGATTTGTTGGGTTTAACACTGAGATGAAATTTCTTTTTCAAGCAAAAACATTTGCTGATGAAATTTCTATTTATTATAATTTTTTTTTCGTTTTCAATACCAACAAAGTTTCTAATGATCTACATTAATTGACTTGATGCATTTTCAAATACTGTGTTTATACAATGATTAGATGCATTCGTTCATTTAAGGGGCGCTCAAGCAAAACCTCTAAACAATTTACTTCAATCTCCAGTTGGTCGGGTAGAATCAGTTTGCGGCCAGCATTTCCCGCGATTATTCGTGATTTATTGCAAGATAACGATAGCAACAGAAGTGTGATGAAAAAAACACACATTTTACCTGGGCCTGTAGACCAGATACAAATTTGATAGTTTAAAGGGGTAGGAATGTTCTTTCACTGAATTGTGCGTACATGTATTTGTATTTGCATACGTTTTCTAGGTTTTTTTTGTGGTATATTTTTAAGCAGGGATGGAATGTTATATGTACATGTAGATATTCTCTTCAATACCTCCAGAGAATCATTCTCACTCTTAAAAGAGGCGTGAGACGAAGCATGGTTTACACTTTGAAAACAGCACACTTTCAGTGTACAGTGACAATGTGGAAATTACTATAAAATTTAAGAGACAAGAAAGGTTCGAGGACCTTAACTTTTTGGTCGGAGATGTCCTACTTTGCGGTTAAATATGCAAATGTTACTATAATTCAGAAGACTTTCTATCCATATTTGAGGCAACAGTTGCCGTACCAGTCTCGCTATTAATGATGACCTTACACACTCAATGGCTCAGTTTTTGAAAAATACATATCCAAGAAGTTTAATGTTCACTGTTTTGTATTAATTTTGCCTTCTTTAACTGACGTACGAGACAAAAATTATGACCTAAACGACCCTCGCATAATATAGGGCCACGCTGATGGTTGCACTCTATGAAAGAACGGATGACTCAATCTCCAGCATTGCAAAGTGAAACACGGACATGTATTGCTTTATGTACATTTATCTTAATGTACAGCTGATTACACTAGGCGTTTGAAGCTTAAATCAAACAAGACAGGAAGGACCCCCAAAAACCGAACAAGATCTGTAAACTGGTAGAACACATCAGGATAAATCATGCGAAACTGCCTTATTTGCATAGGATTTTTGACAGATGGTTACGTCTTATACATATCTTTATCATCACATTGTACGTTATTCAACACCTCCATTGTCTTTCTTTCCCCCTTCTTTTTTTCCCAATGAACCAATGCAGGTTTTTCCCCCAGATATCCTATCAATATATGGTTCGTGTATAATAGACACATTGTACCCCGGAATTACAAGCGACAAAAGACGTAACCACCCACTTTCCTACATGGACATGGAAACCTTTACCCTTTTCATTTTCATCAACCGTATCATCTTAAGTACTTCGTACATCTTATCATTAAACCCGGATACTAGCTTTTAATTCGCTGGCCATACATTATACCTCCCGTTTTATTTGACGAAATTTACAGTCAGCCCGACATTTGAACGGTCATGAAATGTCTTTTTTAATGGACAGTGTTTACTCTATTGTACCTGATACCCAGGGGCTATACGATGCTCATAACATTTCAGCAATCTGATCCTCTTAGTCGTCTCACTTGTTGGTATGTTTGCTTGACTCTGTAAGGCCTTCGTTTTGCAAAAGGTTCACAAGTGTCAAGGCCTTGCTTGTACAGTGAAAGGGTCGGTCCGCCTATTTGACTAATTATCAAATACACTTATCTACTTTAATCCACATAGGTAATCGTGCAGGCAAACTATCCAGGTCTTTAGAATTATACAAGAATTCCAGAATTGCAATTAAGATATTAATATATAGAGAGAGAGAGAGAGAGAGAGAGAGAGAGAGAAGAGAGAGAGAGAGAGAGGGGGGGGTCACTTGTCGCAGTAAATGCATATTTGAGTTTCATACTTAACATAAGTATATACAAATGGCATAAAAACTACTGGTCCCGTTACGCAAATGTGTTAGAATCATAACCTGCAAACGCAAGTTATTCAGGTGGTATGTAAAATTTGACATTTTTTGACGGAAATTTCATACCTTGTCATTGTTGAGAAAGTACATCGCCATGATTAAGTAGAACTCGTATATAAACAAAATTTGCCGAGCATTGCAAAATAATTTAAATATCCTCATTCTCACCAGTGTACTTATGAGTTGATTGTACTACAATTTATTTGATACTGAGACGGCTATGCTTGCAGAAAAGTGAAGGGGGTCTGCATCGCTGCCTATAATGAGATGCAATCGTTCATTTTACGAACGTCGACCGTTGAATATAATTAATAACTTTATGCTAATTAAAGTGTGTCGTTGAGTAAATTAATACATCGTCGCTTGCATAACTTGGCAACTAAGTACCTGCTCCCTTAAAATAGAAATAAATTCATGAAAAAAATTAATTTTCCCGGAAAGATATAATCCCCATTCTAATATATCAGTGCCGTGAGTATAGGTTGATACTATTTCATGAAAATGCTTCTACGTCATGTACTAATCATTCGGAGGTTAGTTAGCTTCGACAATTTTTCACAATAATGATTAATGTCGCTAAAACAAGGAAGCGACCTGGGTCACATCTTCTAGCTCGCCATTGCCATATCTGCACTGAAATAAACGTAATTTTATTTTCTGGAGGACGCTCCAGACACCGGTAAACAGGTTGAAATTTAAGTCTACCTTGAACGGGACAATTTCGTTGAAATATACCCAATGCAAGTTTCTTTTTTCATTATTTATGCACACCTATTAATTCCAGTTTCTTTTAAAACATGAACACTTCTAATGCATGATAATACCGCGTGCAAACAATCGTGTGCATTATCTATCACATCAAAAAGAGAGATATGGAAGCTATTTAGCAAAACTGAAAATGGGACTCTGTTTTACTTTAAGATCCACCGAGAAGCTCGTAAATATGCTTGTACTTTTTACTTCACCACTCCACCTGTTTGCATTAAACATTCTATATTGATTTATTACACCTGACCGAGTAGTGGAGCTTGGGTGCATTCTGTGGTATAAGTATATTATTTTTAACCAGCATACGACAGATCAGAAATAAACTGCCATGTGCACATTAAACACCTCCCCTCCAAAAATGGACCATTTATGAAGGTCTTGCTCTATATATTTCGTATAGTTGAGGTACTCTTGTTTGGTCCGGGTGCTTTATAATAATATTTGACCTATATGTGAAGATAAGATAAAACAACTGTTTGTTTTAGCCCTTCTTCAGATATAATTCTACTTAATGAACCTCCCTCCTATGGGTATTTCACAGACCATGAAAATGTCTTAATATTTCAACATCTGGGAATGTGATATTAACATGCATTTAAAAAAAAAAGCGAACATCGATGTACAATTAAAAGTTTCTAATCCCTCCGTTTATTTCTAAATGATCGTGATTGAGGCCCTCGAGAATTATCCTATTATACATCACGGACGTCCTCCCGTTGTTAATTTGTGTCAGAATTTTATTGTATCTAGGTATAATGAACAAACAAAATCCTCTGCTCTTCCCAACCCAAAAAGTCTCAAATCTTTAAATGACAGTGCCCATTTCGGCATATTGTTGACACTTTAGTTGAAGCTATGTACTAGGTAAATTTCTCATTCACTTTTATGTCTACAAACTGGGATTAGTTATCTTTCGCAAGGGATGACACTTTATCAATTGATCCAACAATTTTCTGTTTCCAGTTAAAAAGAGATATATAATCTCATCAATTGTCTGATGATTGAGTGATACTAAAAAGACCAGTTTAAGAGAGAGTTTATTGTCTTCGAGTAAATATTGCCACATATCTGATTACCCATGATGACATCTCGTTTTATCATTGTAATCGAGGGCTACATGTGTTCCGTGTGAACCTTGCTCTTGCGTCTTAGACAGCGTGTAAAGGGTGAGAAATGGTAGGCGCTTCCTTAAATCGCAAAATTGCATGTATTACCTTCTTTTATCATTTGAAAATAACACAGAAATATAAAAATTTTTCAAACTGAAGGTACGACGACACACAGACAGTTCAGTGAACCCTCATTAGTGACAGAAAATGTTACCCAACTATGATGTAGACTGGCTTAGGCAGTAAAATTTTGATTAATTCATTAATAATGGCTGAATAATGTTTCTCACCTCTGTGAAAGGAGGAGTCCTAAATCCTTGTCTCCATAATTTATAAGGTGCATGATTGACCCGGGGGTTATCGTTGTCCCCTGGGGCACGGTGGGAAATGTGACTGTAGAAGTTCCTCCTGCAGGGGGCAGGGCCAAGGAGGTAGTACAAGGATTGAGGGTCATTGGCGCTATGGTGCTGACGGGACTGACCCCCGGGCTTACTACTGGGCTTACTCCGGTGCTACCAAGCCCTGGGTTCACTGAAGGCTGTGTTAGGTACAGCATGGTGGGAGAAATAAGCGAATCCAGCGGAATCGTTTAACGAGGGGTCCTGAGTTTGAAGATAAAAATCAATGAGACATCCAAATCCCCCTAATTCAATCTATGTCCTCAGCTGAATCACTGGGTCCTGTGTACCGTGGTCCAACGAGTGGGAAGAGATAGAATCTTGTCTTGATGGCTCCTGGACACAGCGAATGACCAGATAACGTTATGTACCGCTATGACAGTCCTCCAGGCGACAGCCAGCAAATGACACTCCAACCTTCTACCTAGACAGATTCTATTTCTTCGGTAATCTTCCGATGCATTGATCAACACATTAATATTTCTTTTCTGAAGAAAATAAAGTATTGAAGTCCGTCTATCTGCTGTGGTTTGGCGACTGTCGAGTGTACTATTTGCAGCTATGTCTTGTTACCTTTCCGACACAACGATTTCTGATGCCTGAGTTTCAAGTATGCTGTTATTTATATAGGGTCCCCTGTCAAGGTGCGATTCAGGTAAGTTCAACCTGTTGTCAGTGGCGCGTGAGACTTCTTCTCTTATTTGAAGAAGAAATCATATTACACTTCAATTTATACCCCAAAAATCCACTCGTTTTAATTTTTGAACTTTGGGGCAAAGTCAGTGCTTTGTCAATTTTTATAATGCATTATCATAATCTTCATATCTCTTCTATATTTTTTGTGTCGCTTTATACACCGCTTAAAGATGAATAATTTTTTTTTTATGAATTCTGTTTAATTGATAGCAGTGGAATACATCTTTGGGAAAATATGCATACATATTTTTATGGAAACGGCATTGTTTTACAGCATTGATTGAGGGATACAGACGAACCCGGAAGTAGGAGAAAAACCTGATGAAAAATGAAATCAGTGGGCCTTAAGGCATTGCAAAAGCATGTAATTTTCAGTTACGTATACATAGGCATTAGATGATTTAATGAAATTCGCCTTGAAGTGAACAATTTTTCACCACACATTTGCTACTGGCACCTATTTCGGTTGTGTAATTTCGCCAAAATCTTGTCTATCTAATGAAATATGTGTTGGTGTATCATAATTATTTAATGACAATTTTGGGATATTCCTTGTCAATAGCATATCGGCAGGTGTAACAAAAACGCGTCACAATACTTTAGCATGGTTCGGCGCAGTCTAACAGTGTGCCTTAGCATGGTCCGGCGCAGTCTAACTGTGAACTTTTGCGGCAGTAACGAGGTGAACAAATTTATAACAGTTATCACCTCAACTGTCAGCAGGTGTCGCAGAAGAACGGCACGTGCTGATATACCAATGATAGACCTGGACAGAAGGTGAAAGGTCCCCACCTTGGTCATTTTCTTGTAGACTTCACAAAAGAGTAAAAAAGAATATCAGCCTATTTATAGATCCCTAGATGATGAGGCCGTAGATTTTCCATGACAGGTAGAAATTTACGTCTCGAGGATGACAACGTGCTTCGTTTGATAGACCAGCTATGTAGTTAAAGTAACAGTCAAATTTACCGAAATCATCGAATTGACTGATTAGATACATAATTTAAGTAATAGCCACTATATTCGATAAATTTACTGAACCCATCGAACATGATTTACGACATCTAATTCCGCAGCAAGTGACGTAAATTTATCTAACTTGTACATGTATGTGAATGACTTTGTACAGCAGGCCCGAAATAACGATATTGTGCAGAGAGAAGAGAATAGAAAAACGCGGAGAGGGAGTGTGTACGATCACCAATAAAGACAACAACCAAAGCAATAATTTGAAAATGATTTTCAGGAGTTCCAAAATTAAACATGCCTGAGGAAGGGCCTGTCCTATACAGCACGAATCGTTACAAACTTCAAATTGGTGGGTCTAAAAGCTTCATCAACTTCATCAACATCAAGTTAATGCTATTGGTGTTTTCCTCTTAAATGAAAAGGTGAAGAAAATGAACAGTGTTCAATCTATAACCCTCAAAAGAAATACAATATTAGAGTGGTAAACACAGACCCTGATCAGAGGAGTAATCAGGTACTACGAGGAGCTAGCATCCTCTGTTGACGCGGTCACGCCGCGTGTCAACCCTACATGACCTCACAATCAGGTAACGGATAATCTGTGGTCCAAACCAGTGTGGTAAAAAATGGCTTAAATTGGTATTGCAACAGGATACAGAAATCTATGAAGAGACTTTTTTGTTTTTGTTGTTTTTTGTTTCATTTTAATTATTTACTATCTTTTTTATTTTTTTTGTTTCTTGCTTTGTTTTTTTTTTATTTGTGCTAATTTTCATATGGGTACAGTACAACATGTACAAAAGGGAAGACTGTAACCAGAAAAGTGATAGATGATACTTTTGGTACTTGAATGCAATCCTGCAGTGTTGTAGTTTTGCATATGACGCCTTCTTTTCGGACGTAATATGGTAATCTGTCAATAGGGGTAGGAAAAGGGACGTAAGTGTGAGGTTGATATTTCGCCTTTGATAACAATAAATCAGAAGTTGTCAAGATTGGATAAAAGGTAAAAATTAAGTCGATTTCCTTAGCTAGATACCAGGCTAATTTCTCAAGGTTTTGTTGCTGTTTGCTCAGCATTGATATTGTACTTATCAAACACTTCGGAGCCATTATTTGAACTTGATTTTGTGTGTATCGTGTCTGCACACTTTAATATGCATGTAGTGCGAATTCGTTCGATAAAAGGCAATATCTACACCTAAGCATCAAAATGTCTCTGCACCAGTTGATGTGCATAAATGTCAAGAATATAGTGCTGTCGCCAATGATTCGTCCTGGTCCAATGGCTCGTCCTCCTGTCCAACAGCAGTACATGTACAAAGTTTGAAATTGAATATTACCACAAACCAGTCGGTATTTACATGCATTTTAAAGCTTTGCGATTTGAATAAAACTACCTTAATAAATTAATTTGTAACGTGTAGGACAGTCGATT
>CAJDSM010056316.1:5687-19818 GCA_903981925.1 Ostrea lurida | reverse complement strand
CTCAGTGTATGAATAACGACTTCAAGGGACATGGGCACGTTTCGAGCTAAAACGTTTATATTTTAGATGCTTACAGTATTTCTAATGATCAGCAAAAATGTGAACGGGTGGTGTTAGATTGTCATAATAGGGTGGATAGTAATTCATATCGAGCAAAAACTATATTAAAAAGGCGAATAGTGAGATTTAGTAAGTTTGATTCAGTTACTTTGGTAGTATTAGCACATTAATTATCGATTCGTTTTTTGTATTTCAAGTATGCGAATTACATTGGACGTAATGCGAAACATGTATCATGTGACAGTATATTTTGCAATTGTCCAGACAAAATACTCGATTTCCCGAGCTGCAAAAATTATTGATGTAATGTGTGTACTTTCAGACTTGAACAACACATCTTAATTTAACTCAAGGGGGGTAGTATTGCATTCGAGAGGAATCTAGCTCCTAGGGCTCTGAATTTCCTTCGATTGTATAATATGTGTAAATTTTGATAAAGTTGCTAGTTAACAAATTATTGGTATCTTATATATTTCAATTTGTTCCCTAAACGGAACACAATCTCAATTGTTAGATAAACTACTAGTCTTAAATTTTGTTTCAGATGAGGAGTATCATATGAGTAAGATTTACAATCTAGAATTATCCAGTAGCATATGAGAGGTTTTCATTTCAAGTTCAGCTATAACATGCAATGCACGGTGTAAGGATAACACATAAAATGATACTTACCATAAGGCTGTTTGTACAATCTAGTTAGTGGAAAAATTATTTCTGTTGTTGCTGTAGTTATAAAAATCTGAGTGCAACGATCAGAGTATCATGATCGTTATGTCCAGCTCTTTTGTTTGGGAAACAAATCAGATCTTGGTATAATAGTAGAATGTCTTTTCTCGCACCCACTCAAAATGCAGCCATATAATTATGTTCTACAACATTGCACGTCTAAGCGCGAGCCTAGATCCCAACCAAAAACTTATAAGAATCTTGAATAGCTTTTATATAGTTTACAAGTAGTTTAATGGTTCAAATGACATTTCGAAAATTTGAGAAATTATAGCCATCTGTATTTACGTGAAGAAATGCAGAAATGCATTGGAGGTAGTTTGAGATCGTTTCGCTAAATCTTAAATTTTTGTATTGGTCTTATTGAATATAGTAATTATTAATATCGAATATAAGCAATGTTGAATTTATTTTTGTTAATTGCAATATAATAGACCTATACGATGGTGCAGTTCATGAGGGACCTTTGATCAGTATAGCTACAATCATAAACGAGTGTGTATCACTCAGGGTGACTTATTCACAGAGTCTAACCTAAATTAAGAGATAAAAATCAATAAAACTATACCAAGATTAATGAAACACGTCAAGCGGGGGACGAGCGTACAGAATAGTTCAAATAATCACCTCATCTATTGGCCAAGATATTAGATTGTGTCCGAATAATAGAGTTGAATTTAGACACATTCGTTGTGAATACACTCGAACTCTCTCTCTCTCTGTCTTACGTCTACCACGAGTCCAACCCTCCTCTCATCAAATTTCATCTCTCATTCGCCCCGATTGCTCTCTCTCTATCGCTTCTCCTCAGACTTTCTTCTCCTATAATCCTAGGCCTCACATCAGTATTCCAGAGCAACGATTCTCTTACGTCAAGAATACGCTGATGGTAGTAGATGAGATCGCACTTGAATGTAGAAAATGTAAAAATTTATTTCTTTTTGACTCAACCTGGTCTAAACGTCTCTCGCACCAGTGAATAATTTTAAACTCGAATAGCAGCATCGGGGGCTCCTGCAACCATATAC
The DNA here is from genome assembly GCA_903981925.1 of Ostrea lurida. Classification (NCBI taxonomy): domain Eukaryota; kingdom Metazoa; phylum Mollusca; class Bivalvia; order Ostreida; family Ostreidae; genus Ostrea; species Ostrea lurida. The sequence continues at coordinate 18,004 of CAJDSM010056316.1, read as the reverse complement.
TCTTAGCCGGAATTCACAACCATCGTTTCTATTACTGATTCTAAGTTATATAAACTAGCTAGATAACAATCATCTACCAGAAGATTACTAACTATGCGATAAGATTGTCAATTTGTCATGATTGTACCGAGAGAGTGGATATTTCTGCTGTCGGTGAACAGAATTCTGACAAAGAAATCTGTCTAACCAATTAAGTACTAGAAAGTTATTTGCTACGTAAGCATGGCCTAAGTATAAAGTATTCAAACCTATATTGATGATAAGCAGCTCAGACTGTCTCTCTGCGGAATTGAAGACTTGGCTAAACGTGTTTAATTACAAAATAAGAAAGCAAGTTCATAACCTGCCACAAACACGCGTGTTCACCAATCAAATTAAGTAGTGATAATGCATATGGCTAGGAGATTTTTATTCGATCTCTTTCTTGTCAAACAAATTGGTATGGATTATAACAAGTATAATAAAAAGGGAGAAGAGATAACCAGTAATGCCTAACCTACCTGGAATGGAGGTGTCTCAAAACTTTATTCGAGACGGGTGACATAGACTAGAAAGAATCAACATACATAGATGGTTCCTGGTGTCTAGGGCGTATCTCTAGAATACAGTCAGATTAACATTGTAGTCCTGAGCGATCAATTCCCACCAAGGTAAAATTAATGTCGTAATTTAATCCGACAAAAGTCAAATATTCGGTGCAGTTCATCTTCGAACGGCGTAGCAAGTTATTGCATTGTTTACCATTACTGACGTCAGGCAATTAAAGCATCCCAAGTATTTTTCATTAAATGTTTGGCTATGAAGAAGTGCAGCTTAACAATTATGGTTATGGATGAACACAAATTTCTTTGCACATCAATTAAATCGTACACTTATCAAATTCTTCCATCATAAAGTGAGTACGTTCCACTACGCTAATCTAGGTGATAAATATGTTGCTGCAAGAGTTTTATTAATGAGCATACCCATTTCATGGTAACAATTGTTAATTAGTAAAATTTTGTCCAGACAAACTGATCTGTACATCGATTGAATGTCCAAAAGTATTAATTGATAAAGTAGAAGGCTTATTATTTACTATGTATCCAATAATCATTAATTATATTGTCAATAATTGTAAGAGGTATGATATCATAGACAGGAGTTAGTAATGTGTATTTGTTTATTTGTACCTAATTTTTGAGATACTGCCAATGATATTTTAATATCAAAGAAAGATGTTAAAATTACCAGGCGCGCCCCTCTCCGTCAGAATATGCTTTATCTCGTGAGATGTAACGTGTACCTGTCGAAGGTAATCCGCACCCACAGACGAACGGCGTAATAGTTATTACGCAAGTATGAAAGCGTATAGCGCCACAACACGCCGCACTGCCACATGGCACGGATAGGCTATACACTTCAAACAGACACACAGCAAATCCCGAGCCACCTAAGACTGGATAAGCCTAGTAATTCAGCTAGCTTAATATGATATCCCTAACCACAATCCAATCAGGGTGTTATACAAACACGGTAGGTCACACCTTATAGTGAGGCGGAGGATCTTAATTAGCGGGCGGAATACAATGCACAAACCTTTCCAGATGAAATTATATGCATACATAGCTTACAAACTACGTGAAAGTTGCCGCTGGGTATATCAGAAACTGGCATGAGGTTTAGGACCGAGGAGGACAGCTATATCCAGTCTTATGAGTGTATGTAAATTATTTTCAAATGTGTAAAAGGGAATATGACATAAAATAGGGTCATCTCCCCTACTAAAAAGAAGTTCATGCCTGGTCAAATTCCCATCTGTATTCCCCCTAAACCCACCTACAGTATTAAACCAACCGAGACTTGTTATCAGTGAGATAGTAAAGCTTCATCTTGGAAACAGATAAAATTAACAAAATGTTTAGTAACAAGGAGAAAAAAAATATGAACATATAACACATTAATCATCCAGTCCAAGGATGTTAATACAAATACTAATAACACATCTATATACTAAAGTATAACAACGAAGTAATGGCCAGTGGATAGCGCCATGTACAAAGGGTTATACAAAATGACTGGATTAAATAAACAGATAATTACCAATATTTTATGGGAGAAGGAAGAAGCGTTTATTAATACCTTATAGACGCATTTTAATAACATAACTTGCTGTAATTGATGGAAAGTCAGTATAAGAGTAATCCAAACAATACTAGGACATTCGAATGACAAAGGGGTATACGCGAAACAATTTAGCGCATATAGCAAAAATGAGTCTAATTATTTTCACCCTTAGAAGGAGAGGAAAGAGTATATGAATGATAACGTCAAACTGCCATTACCTTGATTATTATATAGGCATGACGGATTAAGCTAGAGTTAATCTTTTCTTCCCTAAATAATGAAGTTTATCGTAGCTCCTCTATATACATAGTCGCGTGTACACGAAAACTTGGGTTAGTAAGAGAGCATCCGTATAATTTGAACAACTTCACTACACTACTTAAAGTGAAAACGCTCGATCTGTGCAACCCAGGTATTCAATCAAATTAGCTATAAATTTCTTTATATCAGAAGAGAGTGTGGACACAACACAACGTGCCTGTAGTCGTTGCTGCTCGAACTGCCTCTGTACAGAGAGCAAATTCGTTTATTGTAAACAGCATCCCTATTATCTTTCGCGTTAGCTCTTGTCTATTGTTATTGTGGAGCGATAATATGCCCTGCCAAACCGGAGCGTGGTGTTGTCTAGTTACATATAAACATTGGGCCTTCACAGTGAAAACGTAAAAATAGGTGTAGGTTAAAGACACTAGAAGACGAAACCTACTTATGCTATAAACGAGTACAAAAATCGAGGTTTTCACTCATATAAAATATATATCTAATACTGAGAAGAAAACACTACCACAGGAGGGCGGGGGTGTTTTCACTTGATAAATATAAAAATAATACTAATACGATGCACAATAGCATAACCTGTGTCTTCGGATGGCCCCTATAAACATCACATGCACTATGTTAAAAAATCCCACGTATACAATGGTACACCGTGTAACTAGGACATAGTGTTACCTATCGTGCCCATTAGAAAGATTAATACAACTCAGCCACTTTTAAACACTTTATTTATGGATCATTTCATAGTCTAATTGGACTAGCAGTTAACAATAAACAGTGAAAAACTCACAACCGGTTTCAGGCACAAGCGGATGCGTTCAGCGTGTACATAGATTAATATACTGTGCACAAATTTTGCAATTGAAGAGAGAGTCACTGTTTCATATATTGATATATTGTATTACTGATGATGAGTCTAAGAATAACCGAAATGATATCTTCCATGCCTTTTGGTAAGAACTTTCTTTTAAATGAGAGATATTAAAACGAGCCACAACGAGCAGAGATTCTTCCACATAGGCTGGGTGCCATCGCAAAAATGCATTTGCGTGCTTAGAAGCATTTTGTTTCATGTTCACTATTTGAAAGCAGTAATTCTCTATTAGCGTCCATTTATGTCAATTGTCTCAAATTATTGGGGTTACGATGGCCCAATAAATCAATGACACCACCAATAATAAATCATTACTCCTTTTAAGCTTTATTTCGACAACCATCACAACCGCTTCAAAGCTATCAAAATGATTTTTCATGATTATAATCTTCCTCTGTCATTCTATGAATATTAGTATAAAGCTAATAATAAATGCAAATTGAAGATGAGACGAGATTTGTGACAACTATTGTTCACTAGTCTCTATTTATCTAGTATTCAACAATCCTATCTCACTCGTCACAATCACCTATTGCATCGGCATCGGTGACAATATTTGTGTCGAGTTTAGCTGACATATATAAGGCTGGTATTGCTTTATTGAGTCTGGACACCAGTAGAGAGTCTTAAAATTGACAATGGATGTATTTGAGAGCCTTTAGTTGACATCTACTAACGAGAAAATCCTCAATCCTTCGTCCTACCTGAGAGAGGGCGAACTAAGAGATAGCACGTGAGAACTATGTGCTACCGAAATCACGGAAGAAGATGATCATCACTACTGTAAGGATACAATGATTATTCGAGAAATATAAAGCGTACTTAGGTGTCTATAGATACGTCTGGGTGTCTATGAATGTCAGTCTTTTATTGCATACTTGGCAGAGAGCAAGCATGGAAACTAGATTAATAAATATCTTAAACTATCCTCGCTCCTCTGAGAGATTATAACCACATTAAGAGAAAAGACTTATTAATAATTCAAATGCAATCTTAGTTTTCTAATATAAGAGTCTCTCGATTAGAAATGTAGGAAGAGACTATATAAGTTCCAGTGGCAACTAGACTCGCCAAAACCAATCCTGCAGCGATCTGTGCAGTTACAACTCCAAAGTGAGAAGCTCCCGAGGCATCGTTAAAAAATTATGGCACGTGGACAATGTAACATAACAAAGCGAGTATAAAGTAGGAGATATACTATTAAGCTCAATCACATTAATCACATAAAATCAATATTCCAAAAGAGACAATGTCATAGGCTTTAGAAAAAGATATTTATATTCATTCTCTCGTTGTCAATATGGTAACATATAGAGTATTTTAGAGTACTAAATTACTCGTGTCTCTAGATATCAACGACCTATAAGTAAGTAAAATTGAACATTTATTAACCCATGAAAAACGTGTATTGTGTTAGTAAAGTAATTAACAAAACAATGTAAGGTTATCCTAACTTTACGAGTTGGTTAATGTCTAATATGTTTGCGCAATTAATAACAACATTTTCAGTAGGGCATTTCAAATCCTCACACTGAATACACTCTCGTACATAATATTGTTCGAGGAGTAAGCGTCACAAGGATAACGATTCAAAAAACCGTATGGGGGAAAAATTAAAGGGTAGACACTTTAAAATCCTAAGATTTGGTGACGAGATATAAATAACATTCAGATATTTTTGTTGCGGTTCTAAATAGGAGAATAATAACAAAAGTAGTTATTCTTTTTTTATTATATATCGCTTATTATGAAAGGACTAAATCGATAGTTATTTTCTGCTAATCTTGAAACTTTCACATTACATACAAATAGAAATAGTACAAAATATGTACGCAAAGTAATTCAGTATACAATTGTATATTATCCTTTCTGTAAGTACACTCTGCCATGCAAAGTTAACCACCTCCCCTCTGAATTTTGTCCGTTACGACATGAATACCTGGCGACAGACTAAATATGGCTGAGCACTCTATGCCTTTGTCCCTTGATGTGAACAATGCGAAATAGAATAACAGTCCCTCAGTCATCTTCCAGTAAATAAAGAGATCCCTAATGTAGACGTAAAGACCAAATATCTGAAGTAGGACAGTCCAGTTGCTCACAGTCTCTGAGGCAAGGTGAGTGCAAGTAAAGTGTTGTCATAATGTCTAGTAGAGAAGTGAGTAATTTTATTAGGGTGCATAGATATATACCTGCTCATAAAAGCAGCGCCGTGATGTGGCCATAGCAGGGAGGCTTATACTGACTCAAAAGTTTATAAACAGCCCTTCCACGCGGCCAATACAATATTCTATGTGACGTCGTAACATTAATTAAAAGTTAAAATTACATATCTTTAGTATCAAATGTCCGTAGACCGTTACAACATATGGGAGAAGCAACAGAAGCATCAAACTGCAATCAATCAATATAATTGTCTGTCAATGGAAACCGGGTTCACTTGCGTATATTTCGATTGATAACGAGTAGCAAGATTCGTAGATTTGGAGTATCGTAATTCTGAGAGACTTATTTGTATATTCGATAAGTGATGACTGCATCGGTATGATCTATGTAGCTATATAACTTAAGCGTCGATTACGGAGATAATTAATTTTTAAAGTAGCGCCCAAAATTGCAATGTGCTTTCCTATTTTATCATTAGGGCTGTCGTTGCATATGGATTAAAAATAATATTATTAGAAACGCACTACAATAGGAGATTATTTTCACCACTAAGGAAAGTTACATGTTAGGTAAGGTAAAGCTTAAGGCAGAGTATGAAATATTAAAATTAACATGTTTGAGGGAAAATATATTTTAAATTCTATATATGTTAGCGTCACCTATCTGATGATTATTATAGAAATGCGCTGCAGAAAACTAAAATAGCAGGACCCTATTTCGTCAATATCTAATTTTCATAGACACACATGTATAAAAGTAAGTTTCCAAATTTAAAGATGCAGGTAGGAGCATAATAGGGCGGTCATACAGGGAGGCTTGGCCGTGAGTTTCACACCCCCTCTTGAATTTCCTTAAAAGGGGAGGGCAGGCCATGTAACGCAAACACTAAATTGTTTAACAATGAACACGGTTTTACCATTTTTGTTCAGAGTCACATTTTGTTCTCTCTTCCAATGCAATGTCATGTTGTAGTACCAGAACCATCACGGTTTTTTTAGTGAATAATTGATATTTGAACCACTTTAGTTCATGTAGGATATCGGATCCCCACGACTATTTATATGGTTTTTCAAAACTTTAAGGCATACTTTCTTTGAAATACCTAATTATGGTTCATCCACAACATATCCACACACTATCCATTTTCGCTGATCTATTCAGGCCTGATGCAAAACGTTGAAACCGCACCTTTGTCTATTAAATGCTTCACAGAAACTTTAATTTTACGTTTTTGACAGATATCTCGCAAATACTTTTGTTTTACCCCTTCAGACTTCGCTGCCGGTTAATTACTATGAACCGGGCCTGGGCCGCCGAAATCGTGATATTTGTCGAATTATTCAGAGATGGCATTAGCAATCTTTCAGCCTCGGATTCCTAACGACTTATAGAGCCCTTGACATTCTTCTACAACCGGGGGCCTGGGTCGTAGGGTCTGGCGCGGGGCCAGTGCTTAAAATAATGTGTTAGTTTTTTCAGTATCTTCGTTGGTTTGTATTCTTATGGCGGTCATCCCTGAATCGCTTAAAGAAGAGGATTTCGGCGACAAGATTGGCTTGGAGATGGGGGGCATAGGAGGTTCAGGGGGGGGGGGGTGGGGGTCATATCCAGAGGGCCAAGTGATCAGGTGGGGGGGGGGGTGGTATATACTATACAAACCCGTTTCACAAAACATGTATGTTAATTAGCGCTTATGTAAGAGAGATAGTGCGACGCATAGGCGAATATGGTAGCACAAGTTTTAGACTTTTGGTCCCCTTTTTTTTTTGAATTATCCATCACCCTTTTTAATGATATATATGATAAAAGTATAACGTAGAAATTTCATATTTCATTAGCATCGTTGATATCAGCTGATCGAAAAATCGTGTAAAATAGAAAAATAAGCAATGATACAGTGGGTTTAATGTGCTTTCATTAATACATGACTTCGGGGAAACAATTAATTTTTATGTCTTTGAGATTATTTTAGACAATCAGCTTTTGAACACCCCTTTTCTCAGTTAAGGATATAATATGACAATGACATTTTCCCTCTATACATTGTAGGGTACTGGTACCCAAAATACTTGATCATGATACGTCGAATACATTGGAGCACAACCTCGGTTTGCGCACAGTTTTCTTGTCAAAGTGAATATTTTTTTTCGTTACATTTCTCTTCTATAATGTTCGTAAGTACAAAAATTGCTTCTTATCCACACATATTCCGCGAGTATTATAAGGTCACACTATTTTTCAATAAATTTAGTGACGCAGAAAATTGAATGATTTATAGTATTTTAGTGGGTCATCCTGAACCAAGCGTGAATCCTTAAAAGGGTGAGAACACAAGTGTTTTTCAAGTTACCACTAAATTGGAATATTGCATATTGCTAAATAAACAAGTATATGAAAAAGTGGTGGTGGTCGCAACATTTTCACCACGTCTTCTTTGCCACACGGCCATGGTAGCTATACAGCCGTCATGCCTCCACGTCCCTGTTATAACCCATAGAAGCATTACGGTATTACATGCATCACAAAAATTGGTTGGTTTTATATAAGAGCTTACTTCCAACAAGATCACCGACCGCGCCAATCATCAAAAAATTCTCAGACTTTTGGCCCCATTTGAAAAACCTTGTTAACGGTCATCAAATTACTATTCAGATGTTCATTGCAATATCAGTCTGATATAAACGGGAACTATTATAAACTTTGGCAGTAAAAATGGAAGCACTTTAGCTTCAAAAAGAAAAGATTGGGATCTTCAACCAACAAATAATCTGTTAGTTTAAGAGAAATTTAAAAAAAATTAATTTTGCCACCGTACCTTTACGGACTCTTGATCGTGTACTACATTTATATAAGGGCTGGCCCTAAAACTTGATATGTTTTCGAGTTACGCCGTGTCATTGCCTTATCTACAGATTACAGTTGTTACATAACAATAGACAATCTAAGACGGTCAAATATTTATTTGGTTCAGTCAGTCTTTTCATCAGTGAGTCGCTTAATTAATATATTTTGTTATCTGGTATTTTGTTATAAGGGGGGTCATTACGTAGGCCCCCTTAAATCCTTAAAGGGAAGATTTAGACAAAATTTATATGTTGAAGAATAGGCAATAAATTTGTATCAGAAGTTACGGATCACTTCCATAGCAATTCAAGCTTGCAAGTAACGCATTTCTCAATAACATGTTGGTTCGGTTTTAATGAGAGTTCGACAGGATTAAACAAGTTTATCAGATATTTTCGGCACCCTATTAGAAATCCCTTTATTGCTGGTCAACCGTGCTATCTCACTCAAATCTTTTTCAGTTTCACATCGATATCTAAGATTGATAATAAAAACTTTGAAAACAGCAACTTCTTTAGCCCTCAATAATGCTTCACAATTATTTTCTTAGTTTTGAGGGAAATATCTCCATGAAATTACTTAGTTTTGACGCCCTCTTCAGTCTAATTTTGACGGGCTGGCCCCAAAATCTCTTTTATATCATTACCGAAATCGTCTTCTCTATTATCTAACAACTTCTTTGTATTCTATATTCTGATCTTAACTCATCAAAATATTTGGCTTCGTGTAGTGTTACCATTGGTTATCCTGAAATAAAATATTTGGACGAAAAAGATTGTCATCCTAGAGCAAAGTGTGGGACTAGACAATAGCCATGGTCGGAGAAGTAGTAAATACATCTCGACGAATACACTGGTGTTTTTTCCACGTGTTGGGAGCTAACAGAGGTCAATCCTAATCGTCCCCATTTCCGATTGAACCCGAGAACTCACGTCTCTCGGACGTTGTAGCGATAACCCTGACGCTCATATAAAAAACAGATTTTTTGAGTCTTTTCATGCGGCCTTTTGTTCAATAGCAATGGTCTGCTAGTCATACCTAAGAGGCTCCACTTAGCTAAATTTTAGCATATTAGTAGCCCACATATTGCGAGTCATTTGAGTTCTACATACAGTAACGATATAAATCATCCTGAATGTCATTACCATAATGCTAGTACGCTCGAGGAATGAAAATCGTTAGATAGAATGATATTTTAATGGTTATGGTGCATAAGTTAGTAACTATGTCTATATTTCATCGAACAAACAAGAACCCCCTCGAACAAATCTCAACAAAAAGCGTCAAATATATACGTAATATCTCAAATCGTAACGAAAAACAAAAATTATGTATCACATTAAGCTTTAAGTGAGAGATAATCTATTCATGTATTTAGCCATGAAACATTTGAAAAACGCTGGGTTGATGCAAATATTTCGATTGATGCACATTATTCTGAGAAATTCCGCTCGAGGCGTAACGCACAGCCAATTTTGTAAGACTAAAGAAAACATAATAATGAATGAAAGAGATGAGAGAAATCCTTTAAAGCAAAATAAACAAATATAGGTTCTTCCGTGGAAACGGAAGATGACAGTATCAATAAAACAACTAGAAGGTGATATACATTATCATGTAGGCAAATGGTAATAATTAAGAGTGACGCAAAAATATTCAGTGACGACTAAATAACGAGGCTCTCGTGGGGCAACATAGATCACTGATATCATAAGTTTTAAAGTATTTGGCTCAAAATCCCAATTTGTAACTTCCCAGCAATTTATATGTCCTGTACAAACAGTAACTTATCAAGATGAGTTGTGAGATCATATCCAAGACACATCTCAGGTATTCTCGCTGACAATACTGTAGTGAACAAACCTAGAAGCGGTTGAGCATCAAAATGTCCCGACTATAGAGAAATTAGCGTATGAATAACCACGACTATAAAATACAATATCATAACTTGCACTCCCTGTGACATCATGAACATTCACAATGTGGACCAATCTCTAAATTAAGTTAGTTGCCTCAACCAGGAGGAAATATGTTTCGCGACACGCTAAAATTAGTGAAAATTAACGTGGTATTATTCCCTCTCTCTTGTTTCGGGCCAACAAAACAAATTTCATTAGAGAAATAATGTAGAATAATAACGGCGCAAACCTTTGACACGCCCTCCCTAGCCAAAAAATGTTCCTTGTGTGGACCTGGTACTCAGACATGACCACCATTGTCTCTTGATGTTCTTTTTTATCAATATTTATTATGAGTTTTTTTTGTTTTCCTTTTTGTTGTCAAACATTATTAAACTACAGAGTGGTTCCCTCTTCAGGTCGGTATGAAAAAAACACCGAAATCAAGCATTCTACCTTCAAACCAATTTGGACAGGACTAATGCGCGGCACGATTCTCCGATATTTCAGAATTTATTTTTTATATCAATGCTTCTTATGTACACAAGGAAATTTATCTATTAAATTTCCTTTGCAATTACGTGTGTTTATCATAGCCTATTTTTGAAACGCTCCCCGCTAGAAAAATAATCAATTGAAATTGACCCCTACAATAGCGGTGCTTTTTCATTATGGATTTTAAACTACATTCATTAAATATGTCATTTACTCTAGAGATCATTATATCTATAAACATTTTAAGAACCTTCTCTATTTTAAGAAAACGAATTAATCGTGCGATCTCCTACCAGGGTCATTTCGCTTTAAACTCGTTATAAACTGAGGAAGATTGATTCAATCAATAGGGTGATATTGTTAAAACAGTACACTTCATAGTCCGATTCACATATAACATCATCAAGAAAATTCATTCAATAGGAGAAACTTATCAGGAGAGTTTAGTAACTAAACGTCAATTTGAAAGGAAAATGAGCTAAGTGACATGGCGGAGAGTTAATTGCTAGAGTGTGAAGAACTATTGGCTGGCCTTGTTGAGGGCTTAACAGACGTTGAGCCAGTAGGGAAAGACTTAGAAGACTGTAAAAAACCGATGAACTTAGCATATGACTTTATCAAATGACGTGTACTTCCAATTACAATACATTTCTGTAGTACCGCTATCTGATTATTAACGCCCAAGTAACTTGCCAAAAGCACACACATAATGGCGATTCTAGGCCCTTGAGCCTTACAGACTGTTTTGTGTGTTCTCTAATCATGTATAAGACGGAGCTATCGAGTCTATCAACACTGTATTTCATTGGGCATTTTTACAAACTGGTCTTAGATCAAAACTTCTTTTGGACAGATTATATGTACAGAACACGGAAGAGTAAGAGCAGAAAACCCACAATTTTACTCCCCCGGCATTCACTAGATCTAAATCCTTTAGCACTACATTTATCGTATGTTATATGTTGATTTCTTTCAAATAAAGCTAAAAGAATAGGGAACGTATATAACAAATGCAGTCCCCAAAAACAACAGTCAAGGAGAATCAGTGCAGTAGAAACGAAGTAACACACTAAAAAGGGGACTCCAAAAAATTTGAATATAATATTTTAGGGAAGTGTCTAATTCAAAATTTGGATGCATAAATGGGCGAAGAGGCAATTGAATTCTACAAAAATTGTTCTCTAGTGGTTCAGAAATGATATTGTAATTTTAAGAAAAAAAAAATCTGCTTTAAAAAACGGACAGTATAGTCAGACCATATTCTTCAATTCATAGTAGTAAACAAAAACATACACTGTCGAAGCATTGCTACAGGGATAGCGAAAGATATAATGTAAGCTGTACCCTCACGATATCGTAACTAAACAAATGACGTTCAAATCATTTTATTTTGCTGGACCATTGAGAAAACGCTTATTACGATGGTTATAGTGACGCATTGTAAACATTAAAATGAAATTCTTAAATCTTACAACTATTTGTTTAATTAGGCTCAAAACGTGTCATGCCGTCCTTTTAACAGATTGCTATGGAAAGACACCCAGACAGCAATTGTAAATACCCAATGAGCGAAACTAGACATGGATTTTGTAAAATACTGCGTTAAAAACGTGACTGTTTAGAACCTTAATCAAACAAACTTGTTTTGTAAGTAAGGT
>CAJDSM010056289.1:1542-12209 GCA_903981925.1 Ostrea lurida | reverse complement strand
ATAATTGTCCAAATTACATTCTTCATCAACTTTTATGTTTTCCAAAACACAGGAAATATGGTTTGATTTTTTCCTCAAAGAATATCTAAAGGTAATATGATTTATAATAAGAATAGTTCTATAAAATATATACAGATAATGAACGTTGCGTATGACCTCTCGTCACAGAGCTTTCAAAAAAGCAGAACAGACATTCAAGCATACAACACATAGGCGTTGGACAGTTTTTGTAATTGGGGTGGGAACAATCTTCTATATGTAGCAGATTTTCGAGTAAATTGACTTCAATTCTTCTAAGAATCAGTGTTCTGTTTGGAAAAATACATTAACCAACTTAAGAAATTGCAATATATATGAACCAGTTCCAAGTCTCAGCTACTTCTATCATAAATCTAAAAACTGAAATATATGTACATGTATAGGGTCTAAAAATGAGAGGTATAGTGGGTGAAATAGAGACATCAGCCATTTTTGATACAATATGGACGAGACAGTAAATATTTCACAGAGCATAAAAACATGAACAGAACCCATTTAAACACTCAATAACAATCCTCTAGCTTAAAAACTGTAGTAGCTTTCTACAGTAACTAGAGATTTTCAAACAATCATAAAATACAAAACTAATCTTATAATTAACATTAATAAAGAATACCTAGCATACTGTAAAATCATTTATATTTGTGGGTTAAAAATTTCTTGGTTTCGAATCCAAAAATAAATTTGTTGATATATATATATATATATTCATTTCCTGGACCAGTAACAAAAATCATTGGTGTATTTATCGTGTTTTGATCTACCCACAAAAATTACGCATTTTAATATCCCCCCCCCCCCCCCCACCCAATGTGTGATTTTGACAGAGTGTGTAGCGATTCCATGATTTATTTCAATGATATCTACATCAAATGTTTTAGTGTCATCATAGTATCACACCATCCAATGTTTTATTCATTATAATGGATAAAAGTGCACACTCATACTTGTAAAAGTCAAAAGTCAAACATTACGTTGGTGGCAAGAATTCGTACAATTAATCTTGGATATAAAATCAACATTACAATTCTGCTAAATATATAACTGTCGTATATGCAACAATTGTTTAAGTGACTCTTGAATATTCCTCAGTCCCTAACAGTATTTCATTGTATTATATAATTTACGTACAATTTCTTTCTCAGCTGAACTCGAAGACCTTAGGATCTATTATTCCTATGGCGAGACAGATTCCTGTTTGGTTTCATTCATATTGCTGTAAATATAGTTCTTTGTTTACAATTTCCATTTTGTCAAATATTAGTATATTACAAATGTTCTGCGGTCTTGACCATCTGATAACGAAATGCTCCTAAAGCGAAAAAGAAGGCAATTTCACACGCCGTTCTTCCATAAGTATTCATTCTAATTCTTTTAAGCGTACAAGAACTGCAAATTATACTGGTCACGTGCAATGTCCATGCGTTAAACTGGCGTTCGTCATGTATATCCCAGGGACAGAGGAAGTCTTAATCAAAACCAGTATATAATTTTGGCCTCTGAAAATCAAAAATGTATACCTCCATGTAAATACCAATGTGCGTTACATATTCTCCCTATAGGCGGCAGATCCATTAAGTGCGGGCGCTCCGAAGATTTTCTTGGAATTTGATTGATTGTCAAATTGTTGTTGAGAACGGCGATCTTGGTCAAAGGAATACACAGATGTGAAATAGTTTTTTGGCGGGACAAACATGACAAGGCATAGCACAGAAGATTATCAGCTGCCCTCAAAATGGTGCTGTAAAAAAATAGATCGTATTCGTACACCTTCAATTTCGATCTCATGTAGCAAGCTGCCCTTTTTTACTCTTCGGAATTAGAATGGGTTCATGTTAACGATGCCCTCTACATGGTATCAAGCAGTATAGGTAGCAGATACGACATAATGCGAGACGCTGAAGATGCCCGGACCGTCAGTTGAAATACGAGTTTGATGTAAGCTGCCCGCTGTCTGTCTCCCCTGGGCGCGGGGTGCTGCGCGTCGACCGTCCGCTGGTCTAGCGCTTTACGTGAACCCCGGGGTCAGAAGGTTTCTGGGCGATGACCGCTGTGGCTGCGTATTAAGCTGTCCCTGGGGTACGGTTCTGCGGCGCGACCTCCTCTGGCTGCGATTAGGCTGTGCGCCGGGTCAGGTTTTCTGGACACTCGACTGAATCTGCTTGCGATTTAAGCCTGTCCGCTGGGGTCGAGTTTCTGGGTGATATTGCATGGCTGCTGGCGATTAGCTGGTCCTGGGTGTCAGGTTTCTGGGTGTAATGAGTTGCATGCTTGCTGCGATTCACTGCTCGCTCTGAGGTCACGTTTTCTGGGTGAGGATGCATCTGCTGCGCTGGCTGTCCCCGGTTCAGGATTCTGGTTTGCCATACTGCGCTGTGCTGGCTGTCACAACGACTCTCCTGGCGGAAAGGAAAGAGAACATGACCTGGATTTTTTAAATCGTGGAGATTCAAACAATCAATATAATCAGATTTCTATTCATCGAGCTCAATTACATGGCATACAGTTTTCACAAGGCTATATTAAGTTTTTTTTAAAAAATAATTTGTGAAACGATGTAGATTAAAGGGCTTTCATCAAAAATGTGCCTTGAAGAGGTGGAATGTAAAATCTTAAGTTTTGTTTCGCCGTGTGTGGGTTTGGTTGGGGTGCAGGAGTTATTTTCTATTTGGACGGGTGGGGGTAGACAAATGGCCCAAACCGAGTTTAAACTCAATAAAGTCAATATAACACCCCATCTCCATGAAAAATATGATCCTTTGCAGTTTCGTTCATTTATCTGTTGACCGATCGTACTGCAAGAATTACCAGAGTGAAACTCTGCCAGAAGAGCTTGTGTATAAGTGGATGATTCGCTCCAAACAATCACCAGACTTGTGATTATGAGAAATGTCTGTATATTCTCCTGTATATTTCTCTTTGTACGCCCGTTGTGGAGGACAGAGTAATTCTGACCACCTCCTACATCTGCAGGAGACATCTCACCAGATGTTATCTGATTTTGTCATTGATGACAGTACAATGTAACTGTACCACAACTGAATTCTCCAGAGAAAACTTTTATAACCAGAAAATTCTACTGCTAATAGAAAACAACAAAGTTCCCAATTTGCTGGCTGTGAAATTTTTCAAGTTTAGAAGATTAAAGTAAAAAAAAATGACTGTGTATGTCCAATTCCAATCCTTTGCTCTTCAACCTAAATATTTAAAGACGATAAGTAAAACCATGAAGTTGTTCAAACTGGAGTTCATTTCTTGATTGTGATTCAAGTTCTGCTTTCCTTTTCCAATTATACCATTATTTTTAAGAGTGGTGAAAATATGGAAGTATACCTGTAGCTGAGTCTCAAAAGATTTCAAGTATAAATCATGTTATCAAAATGCCTTGATGAACGCTTCTTTTCTCATCTTCTTTAGAAGGGGGGGGGGGGCGGGCCAGGAAACATACATTTATTTATTTGGCCTTCGGATGCATGAGTTGTCCTGTTATTTAGACTCTTTATCATTGTCAGGCGTTTTGCCTTTCTCGACTTTTATCAGTTGGAAATAGCTGTTGTTGACATCTTGTAACCATTAGACTTTCTTACCTACTTTGAGAAGTGTCTTGAACATTAGGCTCTTTACTGTTGAAAGCTGTTCTGGACTTAGACTCTTTACTTCTGTGAAGCTGGTATTGAACCAGACCTTTATCCATCATCGGGGAGCAACAGTGTGCTTCCTGATCATGAGTTTTGTGGATCGATTCCAGCTTATCCAGGTTTATGTTCGTAGCGATCGGGTCGGACCTGTCCACCGTGCTGCTGTGTGATACAAATTCTGGAGACACAAGAAAACAGGCAATGATGTGTTGGCAACATGACGGAATGCCCCGTATTCCACATGCAGTGGAGGGGCCTTGTATGAAGGATATGATTGTGAAAGCTATGAAGGTTTATCGCCTTGTACGAGTTCAAAAGGTTTACGGCCAATGTTAAATTTTTAACATGTTAGTGTAAACTCAAGTCAGAGGTCAATCATTTGTACCAGATAAAGGACCCGTCATAAGGTAATACATCATGCGAAATCATGAATGCCCTAGACCTTGCCGCCTTCAAAAAGTTAGTGGCTAATCTTACAGAGTTTTTGAAACAGTAGGTCTTATAGATTCAAATTCGAGCGTCTGGGAGGTCAAAAAGTTTGTGTACCTGGAAAGGTTGTAATAAGAAACTAGTATTTTGAATTAATCACCCAAAGTACTTATCTTCAAAAGTTAGTAGCTACAGGTAAAGTTTTGATGAAATAGGTCAAACTTCAAGTCAAAGGCAGAGGTCAAAAAATGTTGGTACCCCATGGAAGGTCTTGTAAGTAAGAAATCAAAACTGTGAAATTCAAAAGCCCTGATACTTATAATTCAATAGTTATAGCAAGGTTAAATTTTTTTTGAATAAGTATGTCAAACATTCAAGGTCGAAGGGTTCAGGAGGTCAGAAAATGGTTGGTATCATAGAATAAGGTTCGATATAGATAACGATTACTTGGTAAATCACTCAAAGCCTAGGTACTATCATTCAAGTAGTTATAGGCTAAGGGTTATTTGAAAAGTAGGTCGAAGACTTCAAGGTCAAGTTGCGAGAGTCAAAATGTGTACCCTGATAAGGTTTTGTCATAATGTAACAGTACATGTGAAATATGAAAGCCCTGAGTTTACCATTCCAAGTTTTGCTAAGGTTAAGGTTTTTTGAAGAATTTAGGTAATACTCAAGGGTCATACGTCAAGGAGGGCAAAATGTGTTACCTATGGAAAGGTCTTGTATAAGAAACAGTACATGTGGAAATATCAATAGCCTACGTACTTATCAACTTCAAAAGTTTAGCGAGGCTTAAGAGTTTGCAGACATAATGACAAGACAGGGACAAAAAAATATCCGAGTCTCGATTCACGGGGGCATAAAAATTCACTGTAAAATAAATACAAGTACATATTTTATATGTGAGCTGAAAACTGTATTTTCTCCTATACTATCAATACTTTTAGAGGCATGATGTAATCAAAATTGTACAGTACTAGAAAACAAACCCTCCGTGAGCATTACATCTAACATGTATGAATAATATGGTAACTCTTAACACTTTAGAGCCCAGAAACCAAATTGCTACTTCCATATTCAGTAAGCTTGACCTTTTGACTCCCTCAAATTCAAAAGGGAACATCTTCATTTCATGGGTAGTCCATATGCACAATAAGGTAACTCTATGTGGAAAGGAGTCTGGAAACCATTTTGCCACATCCATGTTCAATGTGCTTGACCTTTTGACCCCAAAATCAATAGGGAATATCTTTGCCCATTTTAAAAGTAGTCAATATGTATGATATGGTGGCTCCAGGTGGAAAGAATAAAACTTTACAGCCAAAAAACCATTTAGCTCCTTCCATGTTGAGTGCGCTTGGCATTTGCCTTTTTGTACCTGTATGGTATAGTTACTCTGGGTGGAAAGGATAACGATTTACAGCCCAGAAACCATTGTGTCTACAGAGTTAAAAAGTTGGATACATTTGAAATTAGTTACTGTAGATTCCTTATTTCATATCACAAAAAATGACTCGTAGACATCAAATCACAAGAACATAGATGTGCGATTTGTCTGTATGTTCATCATCAGGATATTTTACATGTATTCTAATGAAAATGAAAATGAAAGTGATTAACTTTATCTTCCTCTGTCAGTGATTTTTGGAAAATTATGTGACGAAAAATTCCTCAAATATATCCAAGATATTTCCAGCAATCTTCTGACTGGACAAACCGATGTCAATGTAATTTTACCTTGGAGGCATTTTTAGCAATGTTTCTTCCTGGACTAGCGAGCAGGTTCCCAGTTATCCCCCTTTCCTTGGCGTTCATGAGTTTTTTGGTGGGTGGAGCAAATTCCGAATTCGTTATGATATCCGAAGTGTTAAACAACTGCTGCTGTAATTGATCTGTAGGAAGTTTTGTCGGAGTGTCAATCATCAACTTCCTCTTCCTCCCGCTCTGGACAGGAAGCGGTGATGCATTCTGGGAAGGCAATGACAACTTTTTGGCAGGTCCTGTCGCCTGGGAGTTGCTGGTTCCATCTTTGTTTTGAGTAGTCTTTTCGTCTACAANGCAGGAAGTGGTGATGCATTCTGGGAAGGCGTTGCCAACTTTCTGGCAGGTCCTGTCGCCGTGGAGGTGCTGGTTCCGTCTTTGTTTTGAGTAGTCTTTTCGTCTACAACAGAAATGCACACTTTAATTAGTCTTTAGGGGTTCTAAAGCTTCATTCATGGGCTGATGTAAAGCAGGAAGCACTCTAAAGAGATGGGAAGTTTCCAAATCCCAAGGGTATAGATATTCGGACTCCAAGAGCGGACAAAACATTTAAATACCCGGTAANTACTCTAAAGAGATGGGAAGTTTCCGGATCCCAAGGGTATAGATATTCGGACTCCAGAGCGGACAAAACATTTAAATACCCGGTAACATCTCCATGAATACTGAAACAGGTAACCTTTTTCCAAAATAGCCAATTTAATATGATCCCACCTTAGCGGTTTTTGTTACCAGAGTAGAGTGTGGACCAAATGTACCAATGATAAATATGAACATTTTTTCAAAACTCCAACTCTCTATTTGGTATGAGGGCAATTTTTTGGATAGGGGAATACAATTCCCAGGGTTAGAACTTAACTAAAGAATTTCCAGGAGCAATCGTGGGCTCTGAATGATCAATTCTGGGGAGCCCACAAGTAAACATGCTAGCCCACATCTAATGAAACATTAATTACGAAGTAACTAGATATCTAAATTATGAGAACAGGTATAGGGGAATGTGAAGGAATCGCATTAAGGGCAAAAAAGTCCTACACTCTACATTTCTGTATGCATTTATTTCTTTCATTCTGTTTGAACTGAATTTAAATATTTAGAGTGGTTGAATAAAGGTTTTCCATGCGTCTGGTCAATTTACTTGAACCCAAGCAATTAGAACCAATTCTTATTTCAAAGAAATCACGTCGCCATGGTGGGCAGTTGACCACCAAATTTGGAGCCCACATCAAAATTTTACTTAAGCAATATGGCGAGTGGGCATGTGCGGAATTTAAACCGCCTGAATTAATGAATTTTACAACCGGTACTGAGGGCTTGGCAAAATTGGTGAAAAATGGACCAATTTAAAAAATCTTCAGTACTGGTACTGTAAAAGAACGATAATATTTGGCCAAACATATGTTAAGCGCAATCAGCAATGGAGAAAGCTTTGGCGCAAATTCATCTTTAGCGCAATGACACCTACCGTAGTCAATAAACTTAAATTAATGTCATCAAAGAACTTTAAGTGCAAAACTTAATTTAGGTAATGGTCATTGCACCAAAGACGCTAAGAATAAACGTGTGCTAAATATTCTTGTTTTAAGCAGACCTGTATGACATATGCAGCGATGTAATAATGTATGACATCTGTATGATACAACTTGTGGTAAGTCTTTTCACCAGGGAAGTACTATCGGTGTCGCTGCCTCTTCTAATTCATTTGATAAATTACTCAATCATGGCAAAAAGGTATATAATTATAATTTTTTTTTGTCAGAATTCAGTCCTGTTCAAGTATACCTACAATGACAATGCATATCAGACATGATGAAATTAGATGAAGAGATGAGTGAATATTGTTATGATGAATGCCATTTGTAAGATTCTACTTCTGAAATAATGACATAAGTTTAATTTCAAGGTTCTCTAGGCCCTCATGGCAGCCATCTTACTTTGGTGACAAATTTGTTCATGTAAAAAAAATATGCGCAAACAGGAAGTGGACATGCGGCAGATTTGGAAACTGCGGTTAACGAACAGTTCTCCATACTGATGCACTGTGGCATGATATAGGGAGCTGGCCAGTGTGGTTTCTGAAGAAAAACGTGACAGCAATGTTAAACAGTGTGAAAAATATTCCTTAAGTTGGCGTCAAACAGGAAGTGACATGCGGCAATTGGAAACACGCATACAGCTGTTCCAATACTGATGGCCTCTGTGCCAAATATTAGGAAGCTGGCCTGTGTGGTTTCCTGAGAAAATATGTGAAACAGAATTTTTTGCGACGGCCGACGTGACAGCGACGTCGACAATCGCTTATCAAAGTGATCCCTATATGTCGCCTCTTGCTAACGCAGCCAGGCCGGACACAATACCAGTTTACCTGTGTGACTAGATTCCTGTGATCCCTAACTGGACGTTGGGTTCATCTGTTTCTGCACTTGTGGAGGACGTTCATGCACGCTAAAGCAAAACAGAGAGTTCTCAGCATTATACAAAACTGTACTCACTAAAGGTAGCATCTTAGGCCGATCATTAAAGATATGTGCGTTTTAGATATAGCTTTCTGACCCTTATTTTTTAAAGGTGGGTAAAAGGTCCAATATTTCTACATCGCCCATGGTATCTCCGCTCTGGGGGTATAAGAAAACAAGCTCAGCCGTGGATATTCCATCCATGATGTTTCCATTGAAGCCATTGAATAATCAGATTTATGAATAATGCCGAGTGTTTTCATTAAACAAGTGAGCTCAGAATGTAAATAGAGCCCATTGTACAGGTGTATAAAATTACATGTAAATCAGCAATGTCTCCTGAAATTGTCTCAGAACATGTGTGAAACCCTCGTACAGTTGTAAAAAAAAAATGAATCTGATTGTTGAGATAACAAGACCTACACCCCCCCCCCGCCCCTTTATTATCAACCACCATTATACTGTTAGTGATTGAGCTGTAAACGCTAAAGCCGTCTTGGTCTAAAAGTGGTAGCACTAATTTACTTATAACTGGGAAATGTCTCAATATGACTGAAAAATTCGTTGACGCGACGTAAAAAAAGACAAACAACCTGATCATACCAATTGTCGCCACGAATGACAGTTAGGCATGTCAATATTCAACAAGAGGTATTGTGAGCATGCTCCTAAGGATACCCCCGCTACCCCAATCCTCCGAAGGGTATTGTTAACTGTTCAAGAATTTGATATAGAAATCATAATTGCTATTTCTTATGTCCAGAGAGCTTGCCTTCTGCCTTTTTAACCCAAATTCCGATGGGAAATTTTGGTCCATGGGTAGTTTAGTAATGCAGATTATGGTGACCCTCGGTGGAAAGGATAACCTTCAGAGCCCGGAAACATTTTGCTAGCTTCTTGTCAGTGTTGCTTGACTTTTGACCTTTTTGACCCGCCAACAATCTCGATAGGGAAATCTTCGTCCTCATGGGTAGTCCATATGTGCGATATGGTTACTCTAGGTGGAAGGATAACAACTTTAGAGACCCGGAATCATTTTGCTACTTCATTGTCCAGTGTGCTTGACGCTTTGACCTTTTGACCCCAAAATCAGATAGGGATATCTTGCCCATTAAGGTATGCATTGTATCTATATGGTGGCTGCCTAGGTGGAAAGGACTAACACTTTAGAGCCCGGAGACCATTTTGCTACTGTTATTGTCCCAATGTGCTTGACTTTGACCTTTGTTGGACCCCAAAATCCGATAGGGAACATGCTTCGTCCATGGGTAGTTCCATATGTGCAATATGAATACTCTATGCTGGAAAGGATAACACTTTAGAGCCCGGAAACCCGCATTCCAGGTATACCCACAACTTCGTTGGGCGGGGGGTATAAGCAAGCTTCAACGCACTATAACAAAGTGATGCCAACATCACAAAAAATGACAAATTTCTCAATAAATGGGTCAAATTATACTAAACATAAGACAAAACAATCATTTCTATGTGTTTCACTATTGAACATCGCATTACTTCAATGTTCCTGCATGCCTGAAGTGTCTTGCCAACGATCTGCAGCATACTGCCACAGCTATGGGATTTTTTTCCCGCTTACACCAGACTCGTCTCATCGCTAGAACGGGAACACAATACACGCTTCTACGAAGTTTCCGTGTGACGGGACATGGCGCCATCCGCATTGTCGATGTACAGAAGATCCGTCGAAAAACTGAAGTCCACGGCTCACTTTTCACAGAAAGCAATATCCTTGTCCCTCTTCTCTGTATCAGTTTCATCCGATTCCCACCTTGGGGAATGAGAACGTGGGATAGAGGTACAACTGACGTCGTGCTGCTTCCCTGCATCACCTTCTGTTCCAGAGAAGATCTCTAACACATTTGACAGTTCTTCTTCATCCAGCTGGACGACCAACCGTTGAAACCCCATTGTGCACTGTCTACTAAGTTAGTGTCTATCATCCCTTATGGAACGGTTTGGTGACTCTATCTTATATCGTGTCCTGGAAAAGAGTGGAAATGAGAAGACGGAATCGCCTTCTCACGACCGGAGCGTGAATTTTCAAAAAAAAGTGAAAAACCGTATCTAGTTTATATCATTAAAAATGTACGCCTGTAAATCTCAGAAAAAAATCTTACCTGACACAATCTCTGAGAAATCGCTCCGGACAAAAATGGACAATATAATAATAATAATGAATAATAATAAACGAGCTACAATTCACTATAAGTCTTCCGTTGAAATCGGAAAGACAGTTAATAATATTGTTGTAGACTTTCAGTCGATACAGGTTAATATAGCTTATCGGCAACTGGTCAGACCTGGTGCTGGGGTTTGCTAGGAC
>CAJDSM010056286.1:2274-18059 GCA_903981925.1 Ostrea lurida | reverse complement strand
AAGTAATAAGTGAGGACGCCCATGCCCCCCCCCGCTTTTTCTAAACTCCACGACGCATGCTCCGTGTACGGTTACCATTCTCAAACAACCCCTTGCACGCAAAGACGTTTCATGAGTTTCGTCGTATAATGAGTAGGTCGACTGAGGGCTTCAGGGAACGTCCAACACCAAATAACCAACCTTTGTAGTCCGGTAAACCCGTCGTGAAATGACTGAAATATTGTCAAAGACGTCGGCGGTAAAATCATTATAATAATCAATCGGAATACAAAGATTCTGGGGGTATATAGGAATCAGTTCTAGGTCATTGATTTCTGTCCTCGCTGTCGTGCCTTTATAAAACTTCTGTTGGTTTTCTAGGTACCTGAAGCTACACTACAGGTGCACCTCCTTTGCAATTGGTTTTCGTCGTCGTCCGTTTAACAAATGACATTTTTTCAACTTCTCTCTTTGAATAACACTAAGTCCAATTCTGTTCAAACTTTTGGTAGAAGCAATCTTTGGGACAACGGGGTCCCTATATTGTATAATTTGCAGGTCTCTTGCCTTCCCCTCCCCTATCTTCTGGGGTGGTGGCAAAAACTTCAGCCAAAAAGTGACAATTTTCAAAAATCTTCTTCTTTACAAACTGCCACATGCCTGAGGAAACTTAAAATGCATATAGGTTGGATGTAGTGGAGCAGGAACGGCCTCACCTAAAATTGTAAATTTTGGTTGATCCCCCGGCGGTACTGGGTTCGACTCCAGGGCGGGGCAAAACTTGGTACAGTAGTAATGTGTGTAACCATCTGAACAATAACTATCTATCTATTAAAATGCATATTGATAAAAATTAAACTAAATGGATATTTGGAATGAAGCTATGGGAGTTTTTCTATGTGATAATTTGTAAAGTTCTCGTGACCGTCTAGGGGAGGCGTTTGGGTATTAGGGTGGAGGCCCCAAATGGTCAGTCGATGACAATGTGTTTAACAATGAGCATTTTTAGAACTTCTTCTTTCCGATAACCACACAGTCTCACTATTTCTTTTCAAATACTTGGGTATGAAGCCTATTTGGGACAAGGGGCACATATGAATTGTAAATTCAGGTCTCTAGATCCTTGGGCGCCTAAGGGGGTGGGGCAAAAACTCAACTGCATAAAAATTAACCAATTTTTCAAAATTTTCTTCTTGCAACCACACATCTCTGAAAAGAAAACAAAATGCTCATTTGTGATGTAGGCAGAGAAGGCCTCTCAACCAAAATCTTAAATTTGGTGATGCACCGGGTAGTGGTTCTAGAACCCCAGGCGGGACAAAACTTGGTACATAATTGTTTATATATAAACATTCGGAAAGTATTCTTTTTTCAATGCTATGATTGATAATGTGAAACTTAAATGGCATATTTTAATGAATCAGGGAACACTTATATCTACAAAATACTGTAAATTTCTATGAGTCCATAGGGGGAATGCTAGGAGTTTTAAGTATTTAGCGGTGGGGCAAATGGTCTTGATTGAATAGGTGGTGTTTACCAGATTGAAGCTATTTTTTAACTTCGTTCTTTGAAACCATCTCAGAGCTGTAATTTCTTTTTCAAATTTGGCTTGAAAGCCCATCTTTGGACAAGGGGCATAAATTGTAAATTTCAGGTCCTTGCATCCCTGGGGCCTTGCGCGTTTTGGGTGGGAAAACTGCTCCAAAAATGCCAAATTTTCAAAAAAAATTCTCTTATCTTACAACCGCACATTGTTGAGAGATGACCAACATAGTGAATTTGAGCAGGAAGACCTTTACCAAAATTGGTAAATATGGTGATCCCCCGGGGTAGGGGTTCTGACCTGAGGGGGGAGGGGACAAACTTGGTACATTGTGTTTTATATGTAAAACATTTGAGAAAGCATCTTTTTCCTCGCGCATGCTTTTGGATATAAGATGTGAAAGTAAACTTGAATTTTCCATTTGGATGAGAACGGATGCCTTTTTTCATATTATAACCCCCCCTGCACAATTGGGGGGGGGGGGGGATACTGGGTTTACTGGAATCGAATGTGTCCATTCGTCTGTAGGCAAAATGGTTCCCAGACTTTTTTAGTGTTCATCCTTCTTCCACCTAGAGGGCTCACCCTATTACATCATTCTTGGCATTATCCGGTCTATCTGTTCATCGCATGGTGAACCTTTTTAGCAAACCTTTGAGCGCTCGCCTATAATTCCAAACTATCAATGGACACAGTCTTTTGTGGCGTGTCAAAGAAATAAGGGGCATAATAGAGTCAATGATGCGACTGGACTATCATAAAAGATATGAGTGGACAATTGTGTCTTCTAGCTCTAGAACGCATTATTGCAACTATTTTGTACATGTCCAGAGCCATATAACCATCTAACTTGATCGCAGAACAATAGATTGTTCGTTACCTTGAAATTTTAGGTCAAGGTCAAAGGTAAGCTCACTGGACATTAAATAGCAATGATGTTTTCATTAAAAATTCTGACGAACATATCGTGTGAGATGACATGAAATCTTCTTGTGGTATATGAATTAGGAATCATATGCATGCATATATTGAGAGATATTAAACATGTGATAAAATACTCTTGTATTGAGCTTAGAAATGCAAATATGGAACTCCCTGTGTGGGCTAGATACTCAGGTACCGTTAAGGCTTGTGGCCTATTGTTTGTTGTTGATTATTTATTGTTTTATCGTCCCTTCGAGAATATTTCACTCACATGGAGACGTCACCAATACCGGTGCAAGGGCTGCAAATTTAGGCCTATGCTCGACACTCAGGGCCTTGAGCAGGTGAGGGATCTTTATCGTGCCAACACCTTGCTGTGAACACGGGCCTCGGTTTTTCGGGTCTCAATCCGAAGACGCCCATTAAGTCGCCTCTTACGACACACAAGGGGATGTTGGAGACCTATTCTAAGCCCGGCATCCCACGGGTCCCTCTTGTTTGAGGTAAGCAACATACCATATTTTGGTCAAACATGGGTTGTATCACTACGAGACGTTGTTCTCGCGTATATTCATGACCTCTATATGACCTTAACCAATGATCCCAAGGTCAAAATTATAAGTTTTTCAACATATATTTTATTTGGCATGTGGGTGTATTACCATGAGAGGATGTATCCCTATGAGTGGATGTGTCACATACAGACATGACATTAGAAATTAATCTTATATATTCTCGGGTGATGCAGGTATCACCGAATTTTAGACGGTAAAACTCATCAATGCGCTTCGTACATTGATGAAAAGTTTTACCGTCTAAAATCTCGGTGATAACCTGCATATCACCCGAAAAAATATAAGATTTATTTCTTATCATTTAATCCTATATTACAACAACAATACAAAGTCCATTATACTTTACTTGTTGTTCAGGTACATGTACGTGATCGAAAAATCACCTCAATTCTTAAAAGGTGTTTTAACCAATGAGAATCGGCGCTAGGTGATCACGTGAAATAAAATTAAATGATCTCTGTATAACCTTGACCTCAAAATCAAACTTGTACGTATTTTTAAAATGGATTTGTGTCGGGGCCATATCTTCTTTGTTCAAGCTTCAGCGACTCAAGTGAGCATAAAAATAAGTGGGTGGCGGGGGTATCCTTTGAGTTTTACTCAAAGTATTTCTAGGTTTGGTAAAAACCGTTATGTACACCCAGTTTAAGTGCGAAAGAGCATGAGATGCTTTTTCACCATAGATTCTATTATGCTCCATTAATCTGACGAATACACAACTTTGGTTAAAGATCCCACGCCATCATAACCGTGTTTAGTTACTGTACTTAATATTTTATAAAACAATACTCAAAGTTCGTTATAATTTGACACCCAGCTTCAATTACTTGTTGGGAGTTCAGGAGGCAAGATAATTCAAAACTATAATGCCATTAGGAGCCATAAAGTCCTACCCTGGCACTAGAACTCTTGACCAATGCAGGGGTCAAGAATTTCACTATTTTGATGGAGGACTCATAATCTAGGCTAGCCTATTATATTGTAGGTGTCCGGAAGTAAAGAATTGAATCATATTTTGTAGAGATTTTGACATCGACTCCTCGCCCCAAGTGGATATTAGCCATTGCATTCAAAATTTGTGATCCCGTGAGGAGGTCCTCAGTATCCCCTTGCGTGTCGTAAGAGGCGACTGAATTCGGATGAGACCTCAAAAATCGAGGTCCCGTGTCACAGCAGGTGTGTCACGATAAAGATCCCTCCCTGCTCAAAGGCCCTGAGTGTCGAGCATAGGTCTAAATTTTGCAGCCCTTCACCGGCATTGGTGACGTCTCTATATGAGTGAAATATTCTCGGTGGGACGTAAAACAATAAATAATCAATCAATCAAACAAAATTTGTGTTGCTGTAACGTTAAATATACATTTCATAGGTATGTAACTTAACAAATTATCTTTATATCGAATAAAAATAACATGAATAAAATAAACATTCAAATATCAACCATATAATGAACATTGTTTTCTTTCCTACCTAAGGATAATTCTATATTATAAAATTTTACTTTTAGAATTAATTCTTTGTACATGTGCTTGTATTTGCTTTCGCGTTAAAGGTCCTTTGTTAGAATTCTGTTGATGCTTCCGGTCGTAAAATGGAAGTAAATCACTATTTTGTCTCATGAACTCACCTACTTTCCTCCGATTGAAATCAGTTCTATTCGCCACAGTTTTTTGCATTTTAGTTTCGCCACTGCTTGAAACACCTTTTATGGTAATGTTTTGGGGATGAACAGCATTTCTTGACATCTGTTTTTCCTTATTCTCTCTTTCGCGGTGAAATAATCTCTCTGGGCGTTTCATGGCTAGTTCGTGTGATTTAACTCTCTCTTGTTGATATTGTTTGACTTTTTTCACCCATTCTTCAAACGACTTAGACGTCATTATGAAACGATCAATAACCGAACCTTGATTAAGTTTTGATTTTCTCTTTTGTTCGTAATACGCTCTCAAATGATCCGGATTCCTGATACGTTGTCTGTACTTCCGGTGAAATTTGTTTTTCTTAGGTCTAAACTTAAACGTCGTATCTCTCCACAAGTACCGCTCATCATTCAACATGGCTGCCAATTTTCTGTTTGGTTCCTCGAAAAAATCAATTAAAATATCCCATGTTTCGTTCAACATTGAACCTTCTATACTTTTACGCTTCGTTTCGTATCTGTGCGGCATCTCCACAATGGATTTCATTAGGTTTGAAGGAATGTCTCCTATAATGAAAATTAACAGCTGTATTTCACATCTTATGTGTAATATCGAAATGGCTGCGAGAACTTTAGATTTGTGATTCCCTATATATATACTGTATACGGATACACATAAATGTACGTACAG
This sequence comes from Ostrea lurida, assembly GCA_903981925.1. Classification (NCBI taxonomy): domain Eukaryota; kingdom Metazoa; phylum Mollusca; class Bivalvia; order Ostreida; family Ostreidae; genus Ostrea; species Ostrea lurida. The sequence goes on along the minus strand of CAJDSM010056286.1, from coordinate 12,705 downwards.
TTGCAATATCAAGCTAAAACGTGAGCAACATTATTGAAAATAGACAAGAGCAAGGCCGTAACCAGGGAGGGGGTGCACGCACAACGCCCCCCCCCCCCCCCCCCATTTGCTAGAAAAACCTCTAGCTTCCGGGGGCTTTGCCCTCTGGATTCCCTATATCAGGATCCGTCCTGGAACCGCTGAGGGCCTAAAGCGGTCCCCAGCCCCAATGAAAACCCAAAAAGCTTCTGGGGGCTTCGCCTACCTGGACCCGTCTTGGAATCTCTGGGGGCCCAAGGCAGCCTCAGACCCAATGAAATTAAAACGCTAAATTCTCTCAGCTTCCGGGAGCCCCGGACCAGCTAGAGGCCCCCATACCCTTGCCTTAGTCTTGTGCACCCCCAATAGAAATTCCTGGTTACGGCCTTGAAGAGACCCACGAGTCTTAAAGGGACTGACCCACGATTTTTCATCAAAAGATTTTTCGTTTTTGATGTTGAACATTGAAGACATAATTCATTTAAAGTCTTCATTCAAATTTTTTATCTTTTGAATGCAAGGATTAGAGCAATATTTTAGACTCGAGTCTTTTTATCACTGGATACAACGCTACATTTGGGATGGCTGTTACACGTAACATTGCGTGGCTGTTCCGCAACAGGAAAAAGACCAACAAGTAGTGTAAACATGAAAATTTTCACATGCATTCACGTGTTAGTTCAGGATTGGCAGAAAATTATAATTTGCAGAGTAATTGCCCGATTTCCGCAGAAGAACCGCTACCTCAAATGCAGCGTTGTAACCAGTGTTGATTTTACAAACAAAATATGTATGACTAATTTTGTAATTTAATGCATTTTGATGCTGCACAGTCACAAATATGAATATACACATCAGACAAGATAATTAGATCATAAAAAGTGAAAAACCAAATTTTGGAGAAAAATCGTGAATTAGTCCCTTTAACGGTCACGGCAATAACAACTTCGCAGTGAAAAAGATGTTTTAACTTACCAGCAAAATCAAATAGGATTTTAATACCAGCTAAATAAATATAAATGTATCAAATGTCAAAAATACTATTATTATATTCTTACCAACTTCAAGAAACGAAAACAATTTTAGTAGACTGTGCTTCATGTCTTTTTGATAATCTTCGTTTCTCATGATGAATATTTGTTCCCGAGGAAATACATTTAGCCATTCTTGAAGATGGATATAATACAAACTGGCCGTTATTGGAAGCTGAAAGAAGAGAGAGAAATCAAACATTACTGGAGTAAGAGGTTGCTTACTACAAATCTAGAAAATCAGTTCGACGTAAAAGATAAACACATCGTTGAGTATTTTCGTGACACATGTAAGTACCGGTATTTTATGAACAGTTAAATCAATAGTACTCGCAATTCTGAAATAATAAATAGATCAGGCCACACCCTTTTCCTTCAGGTGATCCAAATTAGTAATCGATGTCGATTTATTTAAAATGTACACTTTATATAATAATTCAACATCCTAATATCCTTCTGTAGTATTATCTTACGTCGTGCTAAAGTTTATTTTCTTCCTATCTTTATCGGACGAGAAAGATTCATTTGATATTTTTTTTAAAAAGTGACGGATTATCTTTTTTCAAAAGTAATTCAAGAATGTAATTTATGATAACGAAAGACCCCGTGCCCCCCAAATCAAATACACCCCCCCCCAAAAAAAGACCAAAAACAAACAACACCAAACCAAGAAAAAAAAAAACACTCCCCAAAACAAGAACCCAACCCCCAAAAGCCCACACCAAAAACACCCCCCCCCAAAAAAAACCCCAACCCAAACCACACCTTGTAGACGGCTCGTTATTCTCAGTTTAATATAGTCATCAGAATTGTAAACATTGTTGAAGTAGTATATGTTATTCATAATTCCATAAGGTCCTCCGGTCTCAATTTACCCCTCCCCTTGCAAATACACAGCTAATGCTACCAGGGTTTAAAATTGCGGTTAATGCAGAAAGTGTATTACAGAATTTAAATAGTTTCAATGTTGTGATTTCAATATTAATACATCAAGGAGGCCATTCTGCATTGGCCAAGTGCCTTTTTGTGGAATTCGGAACTGCAAATGCGAAACGAGGCACAGCTTGACTTCTTGGCGGGTATTTCTCTTTCACTTTAAACGGTAAGTCGAAAATAGCATGTTTCATATTGAATGCAAAAATATCTTGAGATAGAATCAAGGAACCTATGACCAATTTGGCCATGTTGGAAAGGATGCAAGAATTTGATATATGTCATTACACTGGGAAATTTTTTTTGGAGTGAGATGGGGGTAAAAATTGGTAGTTATTCATCCTTTTTGCAGAAAATTCCCTCTCAGGATGGCAGGTGCTTCAGGCAATCTCGACCATTTTCAGGCAAGCAGCACATGTGATCATGGACATATAAATTCTTTGTTATGTGTATTTTTAATACATAAAGACATTATTTATGAAAATTGGTTGCCATGGTAACAAAAATGATCATTAAAAATGCCCTCTCTACAGTGAATTTTCATCCATTTTCTGGTGGTCTGAGACCTAAGATATAAGTCTGAAACCCAATCGGAACTGCCTCAGTAAATATCGACCATTGCATCTGTTCCAATGACCAAATAAGGAGAGACCTTTGGTGTATCCAGGTGTCGATGTTTGCCCAACGTTTGTTTTGTATTCTGTTTGAGACTTACGAGATTGATCGCTCTTCGTTATATTTGCCATTTCATCATAGTACGGACATTTATCACGAACATTCTCAACAATGCATTTGATCTTTCACTGTATATATAATGGAAATAGGAATATTGAGGGCAACAACGTAAACCGCCAGCCTTCGAAAGCTATTTCCGGTACGATTACACCTAGTTTGTCAGCGTTGCCCTTAAATAATAAATACTGTACACACAGTTCTGTTTTTGTTTCCAGACCAGCTCATTTTGTAAATTATCCCAACCTCAGTAAGTTGTCATAGCTATAACCCTTAGACAAGTTCCAACGTTAATATGAAAAGGAGAAGATAACGTTCCACTAGAAATACGCCCAACAATATTTATGCCGAATACAATATTCACATTTACTCACGTGCAACTGTTTTGTTATATTGTATCCGTAAATACATGCTCTGTAGCTGTTGTACTTTATACATTCGCTTAGATGATGTATGGCTGTGATGACCGAGTGATGGAACTCCTCTGCTGTATGGCCATACCCTCCGTGGTAATAGTGACTGTATAGTCTGCAAAAATTACCAAAATTCTTTCATCTTGCGCATGGAAATTACATAAGCTATTTATCAAGGCAATTCGTCATCATTAAAAAAAGATACTGAATAATTTGATTTTGATGTGTATAGTTATGCAATAAAAACCAGCGAGACTAAATGCAACGCAAAAGCCGAGACTAAATACAATACAATATATAACAATGCCATTATTTTCATAGCGCAATATACTTGTTCAAAGTAGTACTCTAATGCGATTGACAAAATATCAAAACGTATGACTTCTCAACACTTTACACGATTATTCCTCATGATAGGTTTTTAACATGAAAGACAACTGATTCTTCAACAAAAACGAAGAGAAGAAATATTCATATCTAGTGATAGTCATTCTTAAAATTACTTGCTAAATCCCACTCTGATTTTACGCATAAGTATTCTGAAGTTGATACTAAAGCAATGCTGGAGTTCCTCATTAACAATATCTTTGTAGTTTTTGGTCATCAGGTCTCCCAACTATGTCCGTTGGAATTACCATGGGTACGAATTGTGCTCCTTTGTTAGCTGACCTGTTTTTATATTCTTAAGAGGCAGGATTTATTCAAAAGAGATGGAATTTCTAACGGTAACTTTTAATTCTTAAGTATTCTATATTTGCTTCGTACTTGGATATTTTATGGAACATAGACATGAACGGCAAAGTAACAACTCAATTCTATGACGAAAACGACAATTTAGCTAACTTCTCATATTTATGTAGCAGCATTGCATCATTACCTGCATATGGAATGTATGTCGTTTAACATATTCGATACGCAGGAGCTTGTTCTGCGTATGATCAGTTTTGAATCGAGACAGTCTACTTGCAAACAAGTTGTTGTTGCAGGGGTTTCAACAGTTACGTTTAAAGGCAGCATTTCGCAAATTCTAAGGTCGTTATAACGATTTAGTTTGCCAGTATGACCTGCTATTGGGTCAAATCCTGTCTGATGTGTTTCATAGCCATTGTTGAGCCGTTCTTTATACACTTATTTTGAGTACTGATTACTCCGTTTACCTGATCATGACAATGGGCTCACGGCGGGTGTGACCGGTCGACGGGGGATGCTTAATCCTCGTAGACACCTGATCCCACCTCTGGTGTATCCAGGGTTAGATGTTTGCCCAACTCTTGTTTGTTTTCTGTTTGGGACTTACGAGATTGATCACTGCTCGTTATTTTCGCCTTTTCATACAATAAATGCAGATTAATAAAATAAACTTAAATGTTCACTTAAAAATATCAAAGTTATCTAGTACATGTATATGCTAATGTGTACATTAAGCAGTAGCTGCAGAACTGTAGCGTTATGAGTTATGGTTTTTATATTTGTGACTGACCATAACGCTACAGGTCCTCCATAGAAAGTTTGTGCAATTTGTGGCGCTGATTTTATGCGCACGGTTGACGGTGTATTTCTCCACTTTCCGGGATTGGTCAGTCTAATAACTTTCATTCCCTAATCTAAACGTATCACATTTACCTACCTGTATACTTCATCCACCTCCTAACCCTCCATAGTCGTCTATACAGACCAATAACTCGATTGTTTTTGAATCTTCTGCCATGACGGGAGATGGCCTATAAAAAAATGCGTCTATTTACCCAAATCGACATCCAAACAAAGTTAAATGCATCGAATGCAGGCAAAATGCACATTGAATTGCATTTCAATGAACTATCAATAAATTACAGAAAAAAAAACTCGCATGATTTAATTATAAAACACTTTTAAAAAAATGCATCAGTCTCCATTAAAAAAAAAACAAACAAAAATGAACAAACAAAAAATTTAGCAAACGAACTGTACCAAAAAAAAAAAAAAAAAGAGATTGTTAATCTTTTTTTTCTATAACGGTGCCCATCTCTTGACATGGGTGTCATCCCTAATTCATTTTGTTTAGTTTGCTCTTCTCTTCTCTCTCTCTCTCTCTCTCTTCTCTCTCTCTCTCTCTCTCTCTCTCTCTCTCTCTCTCTCTCTCTCTCTCTCTCTCTCTTCTCTCTTCTCTCTCTCTCTCTCTCTCTCTCTCTCTCTCTCTCTCTCTCTCTCTCTTTCTCTCTCTCATTTTAATGATTTATTTTAAAAAGGCTGTTATAATTAAAACATGCGATTTGTTCACTGTTCTTTATCAAAAGTTCATTGAATGAATTCAATGTGCATTTTGCTGCATTCGATATGCATTTAAGTTCATTTAGATGTAATCGGTAAATAGACGCACCCCTTTAATAGGCCATCTCCCGTCATGGCAGGAGATTCAAAAACAATCGTGTTATTGGTCGGTATAGTCGACTATGGAGGGTTAGGAGGTGGATGAAGTTACAGGTAGGTAAATTGATACGTTTAGATTAGGGAATTAAAGTTATTAGATTGACCAATGCCGGAAAGTGGAGAAATACACCGTCAACCGTGCGCATAAAAATCAGCGCCACAAAATTGCACAAACTTTCTATGGGGGACCTGTAGCGTTATGGTCAGTCACAAATATTAAAACCATAACGCTACAGTTCTGCAGCTAATTAAAGTAGCATAATCTGTATCTTTTTTAATTTTATTACACTGTGATTTCTTTAAGGATAAACGGCAAAAAATGTGAACATGTAACCGGTCAAAATGTAAACAACAAGCGAGAAATAAACCTCAAAAGACCAAGTGTGTCTTCAACGTGGCAGTTCTATAAATGGAAAGAGAATTGGACGTCATAAACACGTGATCTCGTTATATGGAAGTAGAACTTGAAATGTGTGTAGTTAAATTAATATATATTGGACGTATTTCTGAACTGTAAATGCAAAAATATTATGATTATAATCACATGCATACTTAAATACGTATACTATTGTTCTCAAAGAGAAAAAGGCCATGTGTATACATCGCCAAAACAATGATACAGTACTGCGCATGCCTACATCTCAGGCGACTTTTGTTTTTTCATAGGTTGGTAATATCATAATAATTAGAAATAAGTGCTTTGTTTTGTTAGTATCTTTTTGCTTTCAAATTTGTAATTACGAACAAAAGCATAACTTAATAGATGTTACATACAGTAGACATAAAAAAAAAAATCCGAAAGATTTAATTTTTCGTAAAGATACAGATTATGCTATTTTAAAGTCGGATATTCAATACAGATAACATTAGGTCTAAGAAGACTATTTACCGACATTTTAACCAATGAGAATTGACAATTTTCACATCATGCATTTTCTACCAATCACAACAGAAAGAAAGCGCTTAGTCGGAGATTGTAAATTCACTTCAATTATGTATAACCGTCTTCCTGGCAATTTCCCCGTTCGTGTGCATATGTGGTGAATGTACGTACGAGTCCAAAAAATAGTAAGCAGTGGCGGATCCAGCACCGGTGTACTGAGCCCCCGACATATATAATCGATCGCTTATAGAAATAGGATATTTTAATAGTTTAAATAGCCCACCCCCTTCCTAACTCACAAAGCCTAATCTTAAAGACAGTTCTCTAAATCTCCTCCCAACCTTTTTCTACCCCCCCCTTTCAAAATTTTCTAGACCCATCACTGGTAGCACCATCACAGGCAAGTTAGTGAGAAGATCCATTCTATTTTTTTTTCGTCAAAAGGTCAAGTTCATACCCAGGATAAAGTGGAGGTTTTAGTTTCATTGTACAGAAATGTGAAGTTGAGAAAGTATCTCTTTTTGTCAAGACACCACATGATCAATTAAAAGGGCATGGACACGTTTTGAACTTAAAAATGTTCAAATTTTTGATCGCCAATTTTGATGTTTGAAATGCTTAATCAAGTTATTTCTAGTGGTCAGCAAAAATTTAGAAAGTAAGTTTTCTTGAGTTATAAGTAAGATACAGCGGTCATAAATCTTCGCAATGTAAACAAGGCTCGAGCCTTGTTTATGTTTACAAAAGGATTGCTCCGTAGAAAATATCATATATAAAACAATATGAGATGTTGAGGGTAATTGTGTTTAGAATGAATTATATAACTTTGAAAAATCAGAAGGCATCAGAGATTGCTATAGCCGAGTTGCAGGTAAATTTTCTAAGTTTTTCTGTCTGGGCAGGTGAGCCATGAAGCCCTTGGACGTATTTATATAAACAACTTTCGTTCAATGTCTTAACAGAATATTAACGAGTAAAAATCTCAATTGCAACACTAAATCATCTTGTACAGGTGAGCATTAGGCTGGCCTTTTATGATAAAAAAGCGGAAGTTAACATGTGTCAAACGTAATCATAAACAAAATCGAGTGTAGGGCAACACGGACCTCCGACAAACGAAGGTAGGATCAGGCTGCATGGAGGAGTAAGGCATCCTCTGCTGACGGTCACACCGCCGTGAGCCCTTATTCGAAATAAAGATAAACGCGGATTACCCGTAGTCAAATTTATAGACCTAGCAAAACTAAACAATCTTAACAAAATGTTTCATTTAAAGATTATGAATAGTGACATTAAATCGTCCATACAGGTGAGCCATAAGGCCGTGGGTTATATTTTGATACCGTTAGATAGACCTAGTAAAACTAAACAACTTTTGTTATACATGTCTTAACAAAATGTTTTCGAGTAAAGAGTTATGAATATTGACATTATATCAACCGTACAGGTGAGCCATGAAGGTCCGTAGGCCTGGTCGGATTTTTCCGAAAATCAATTAGGGTTCTCTCTCACTTGAGAGTAACAACATCCAAAACAGATGTAACTTATGGAGTTATTGCTCGAACCTCATTTTACTAAAAAAAAAATCAAAGTTATTTCGGTCTCTGTGACCTTGACTATTGACGGAGTTTTCCGAAAATCGATAGGGTTCCAACTCATTTGATATTCAACAAGATTCCACAGTTTCAATTGAATCAAGAAGTAAAGTTTTGGGTTATCCCGGGGAGTTTTATCGTCCGGAACACTCATGTTTTCAGATTTTTTCGAAGTTTTTGGTCACCTTGACCTTGGCTGGATTTTTCCGAAAATCAATAGCGATCTCTCTCAACTTGATATGTAACAATATTCTAAAGTTTGAATTAAATCAGATATAAACTTTTGAAGTTATCATCCAGAAACCTCAGATTTTCAGATTTTTGCGGAGTTTTTCAGTCACTGTGACCTTTCACCTTGGACGGATTTTTCTTAAAATTAATTATAAGGTTGTCTCTCACATGATATGCTAACATTATTCCAAAGTTTCAATTGAATCAGATGTAAACTTTTGAAGTTATCGTCCGGAAAACCTTAGATTTTCAGATTTTGGTGAAGTTTTTTCGGTCCTGTGATCTTGGACGGATTTGTCCGAAAATCAATAGGGTTCTCTCTCGTGTGTATGTAACAATATTCCAAAGTTTCAATTGAATCAGATGTAAACCTTTTGAGTTATCGTCCGGAAACCTAATGTCGACACCCACCCGCCATCACCAAACCAACAGCGAGTGCAAACTCGTTGCAACTCGGCTAAAAAATTGCTTTAAATGGAATGTTTAGTAGCATATTCAAAATATGTAACAAAATCATGGCTCGGGCCTTGTTTACCATAACAAAGAAGTTGTAAAGTGCTGTATCTTACTTGGAAGTCAACAGATGGCGTTAACACTTTTTCATGACCATTAGAGCTTGTAAACATTAAAAGTGGTAATCTAAAATTGAATATTTTTAGTTCAAAACCTGTCCATGCCCCTTTAAGATCATGCAGATTTAACAATATTGTAGATTTTTGTGATAAATTTTATCGTCATTGGGCAGTTTTCATAACCTTTTACCGGAATGGGAAGTAGAGGGAGCGCGAGGAAGTAAATTTTAAATGTACGGCTAATTAGATCAATTTAAAATACTTAAATTAGCAAGTATCAGATTATAGCAGCAAGCTTGCTAAAATTAATTGCAAAATTACAAGACATGTGCAGCACACACAATAACAGGGGTACGAGATCCTTACCAGCTTCTTCCATTTGTGCGTGATTCGAGGGAATGCCCGCTTGGCGATGTTCTTGTTTATATACATAATAAAATATGGTTGATTCATCTCTAAAATACAGCATAAAGAGTATATTATTTTAAATCATGCTTTTTAAAAAACTGTAGATTTTATTTTCAACTTTTAAAATTTCTCTACGAATTGTTACTTAGTCATCGTTTCTTACTCTTTAAAATCCCTGTAATGTAAAGGCACAAGATAACGAACAGTGATCAATCTCTAAAGTTCTAAATAGAATACAAAAACAAAGTTGGCGAACAACGGACCCCTGGGCATTACCAGAGTGGATCAGGTGCCTAGGAGGAGTGAGCATCCCCTGTTGACCGGTCACACCCGCCGTGAACCCATAATCTTGATCAGGTAAACGGACAATCCGTAATCAAATTTAGGTGTGAATAACGCCTAACATATCAACTTGCTTGACAGTAACCTTCCTTGATTTAAAAACTGATCATACACAGAACAATCCATTCAATTTCCAAACCCACAACAGCAAGGCTTCAAAAAAAACTTTGATCACCACAGCCTCATTCAATTTTCGAGAAAGTATCTTCCACAACAATAGAACTGGAACATAGTCTCCGTACGTTGCTTTCTTGATACGCAAAGAGGCTTTCAATACTGTCTGGACATACGGTCTCATGCTAAAATTGCCGTCATCTCGGTGTGACAGATATTTTTGGATCTTATTTGATGATTGCCACACAGACACTCTCTGTTCAGCTGTCGTTGACCAGACAAATTCCTTGTTTCCCAAGGAGAAAAGGCCAAGGCGGGGTCCTTTAATTTCTACCTTTCTTTATCTAGAATTAATTAATGATCTCCAAGGTTCCTGTTTCCACTCATTAGTCCTTCTAATATAATATACAGCCACTCGGCTCGGTGAGATTTACCTCAACGCAAATAAATCAACCGCTCTGCGGTTCTTCCTTCGACACAGGTATTTGTGAGAGTGACTAATGGGACGATCCTTCGGATGAAACCGCAAAAAACTTAGGCCGCGTTTCATAGCAGGTGTGGCACGATCAAAGATCCCTCCCTGCTCAAAGGCCATGAGCGTCGAGCATAGGCCTAAATCTGTAGCCCTTCACCGGCAATACAGCGTCTCCATGTGAGTGAAATATTTTCAAGAGATACGTAAAACAATATACAACATCTCATTTGCGACTTGATCAGGAAACCTAAAAAACTCAACTCATATATCTCTCT
>CAJDSM010056283.1:2677-14240 GCA_903981925.1 Ostrea lurida | reverse complement strand
CAAATCGTATTTAGTCAGTGACATAGATCCTATTCTGCCCCAACAAAAAAATGTTATGCTTTGATCAGGTCTATTTACAGGAAAATTAATGATCCCTGAAAAGATACTGTGTTACAGCCTCTAATTTATTTGCATAGAGTTGTTCCCAGGTGCACCTGGCCATTTGTTTCTGAAAAGCATAAGCTGTTTGAATTGTGATCTTTTAACACGGCTTAATTGACCTATAGTGACAGACACTTGGGATTTGAAGTAATAGATTTTCCACATTGGCACAAAGGAGAATACCATTTTCAGCTTCAGCTGCTCTTATTGGTCTTTGAATATTTACAGTCAACTTTAATGCAATATATAATAATTATGCTATTGTACTCTCACTATCTACTTAGATATTAGTACTAAACTTTTGAAGATTTCTGGATGATGATCCAAATTTCACTGAATTGCAATGAATTGGCCTTGAACAGAGACCATTGTCACAAACAGCTCGGTTGGAATTGAGTGGCTTCAGAAACCGAATAAGGAGCTGAAGCATTCTACAATTATCAAACAAGAAAGCTACACAGCACGAAACTTCCTCCGTTATTTGGTCACTGAATGTTAATGCCTGAATTGTAGAGAGTGACATTTATGGAGGTGCATAACACTGACTCACCATCAGGAACAAAACCACACCTTAGGAGATTGGCTTTCATGAGACTTAGAGTCGTATACCTGAAAATGGGGGATATTAAACAGAAACCCAAGCTCCCAATGTCACCACGCTCATATTTTTTACTGACTTTGATTGCTCCTGGCCACACAGTTTAAATGTCGGTTTTAATTTCCCATTTTTCTCTGCAGTAAGATTACTATTCTAGCTCATCTGAAGAAGAGGCTCAAATGTTTTTTTTATCTTTTCATTGATTCAAATTTTTGTCACATGAATTTAGATCATGCTGTCTTGGAAGGAGAGTTATTTTAAATAGGTGGGTGGAAAAACTGGGTTCGTTTTAAACTTCCCTATTCCAGAAAAAGTACAGTAAAATCTTCCAAATCTTGCATGCACAAGAAGACAATTTGTTGTTGGATACAGTGGGGTGTTGAAATAAACAGTGTAAAAAACAATGAAAATTATAAAATTGAAAATGAAAATAAATTCAGAATGCCCAAAGAAAATGAATGGTATAGGTGTCAGATTTGGCTATTTTTAGTGTAATATTAAAACTATATACTGATGTACAGTATGTAGTGTGAATTTCAGTTTGTTCACACCTTAGCTTCCAAAGTTCGCGAGCTTGCAACCATCGGGGGATGGGGTGGGAATAGTGGTCCAACGTAAATCTTTTGACACGCATAGCATCCTCTTGTAATGCACATAAATTGTAGCATCTTGTTCAAAGTATAGCCTTCAGGGTTGAAATATGATGTCATATTTCAAGGATAGCTGAAGGCTACATTTAAGCAAATTGATCTGTGTAAGCATTTTCCTTCAAGTTTGTCCAAACCAATGAAAGTAGAAAACTCTGTTGTTTCCAGTATTAATAGAGCAAGCTTAGGCTGATTCAAGTGAGCACATTTAGTATAATGGCAATAGAAACGCGTGATGTGAGTCACATGTACTTAATTTGATACTATGAGTAGTAATGTAACAATTAAACCATTCCTTGTTGTGTCAGTGATGGAGTCATTATGTGACAAATAGTCCACAGTAGTACTAGTTTAATACAATTAATGTGCACACAAGAATAATGTCCTTTCGGCGCTTCCTATAATCTGGGGGTCAGGATGCTTTATATCCGCTGGCCCTGGGTGTGATTTACCGTTAAGCAAACATTGATCAATTACCAGGGTAAGTAAATCACTTGCAACAGGAACCGGCCTCTGTGACAGTAAGGACATTCCTGGCCAACTTTTTCTCCATTCTTCACCCGAGTCTGCGTCTCTGTGTGTATTACAAGGCCAGTTTGGATTGGATGCTTGGTATTTGTGAGGATGTTATTTCTATTTCTTGACAAGATTGTGTGTCCATATATTTTTTGCTCTGGTCCCAGGTAGATCCGAGATTTGTCGGGTGATTACAATAAGCCACCTATCAATGTCAGAACCCGGGCAATCTCATCTACGTGTGGATTTCAACAGATAAGATTGTGTTTCGGAATTTGTCACAGTAAATACTGGTACCGACTGGGAGTGGTAGAACAAAATGGTGGTAATGAGGGCTTACCATGGAAGAAAGTGGGGGAGAGGCTCGTTGTGGAAGGCGAGATGAGGAGGGACTCATTGCCATATTCTTTTCAATTGGTTGCTGAGTGTTAAATGGCAGTAATTCCTAAAAAGTCCAAACCAGTTTGGATGGTTATACTTTTGAAATTCATTTAGCTATTTATATTATTCATTTATTTTATTTATTTATTTACCTATTTATTTATTGCCAAATACTTTCAAAATAGATTTTGAAATACTGTACACAATATAGGTATATAGTTGGAAATTCCAGATACCTACATTATCAGATGTTTTAAATTTTGATAAATTACCAAAGCATTCTTCGTCTTTCATCTTCCTGATATCTAATTTTCTCGGTCAGTTTGACTTTATACAGTTTTTTCATGACTTTTTTTTCCCCAGGTAATAAACACTTATCTTGATATTAGATGTTTCAAAAGGCGACAATTCTATTGAAGTACGACATTGCAGAGTGAACGCATTGTTGACACATCCAACGTTCCCTGGTCTATTTACATCACACTACAATGAAAATTACACTGTGTCATCACCTATGTCACATGATCATCCAAATGTGATCTTTAAACATGATAATTACCCTTGATAACTGACGGGAGGATTTCCAAATTTCTGCTTGTGGTGTCCGTTTCTGATAAGATGTTGCATGTTGCTTTTGTTGCATGGGAATCTGGTGGCACTTTTGATCTTCTGAAAACATAATGCAGGTCGTAATCGAGACCAATCTCAAAAGCAATTTGTTACGCAATGATTTTACAGTATTAGAATTCTTCTAATTCGCTAATAGCATTGTTGCACTTTTGACTATGCAGGTCTTGAAAATAATTAATTTAATCACTAGAATTTCTTAAAAGGCAAATGAATTAAATTAGAATCATTATGTACCCTATTTTGCATATTAGAATTACACCCCACCCACCCCACCTTGGTGCCCACCAACCCACATTTATCCTCACTCTGGCATGAAACTAGGTAAATGTAGGTCAAGGTATGCTAACCTTTTAGGTGTACTAGGTGTGAAAAAATGTGGGAACATCTCTAGGAGAAACCTTCCTAGTACCTTTACCAGTGTATATGGGCAATAAATAAGAGTTAATGCTGTGATAAAGGCTGTGTTCTGTGAAGTATTGCAGTTAAATAAAGGCAGAGCGGGCTATTAGGGGGAGACAATCAATAGGGATTGAGAGAGGCTGGGCAGGTGGTGGACGGTTTCCTCAATATAAAAGACATTAATGCCTGGCTAATCCTCAATGGCTGACAATGACACCCTCTGATCTCATCCCCATTTTACATCCAATATATATATACACATTTATTGTTTAAAGTTTCAAATGAGTTTTCATTTGAAAGTAATCAGATGAAGGAGTATTGATATATATAATTCTCAAACGATCAAACCTTTTGGAGATCTAGATTGAAATTTCACTCATAAAGTTGGAGCTTGTTCAATGACTTTAAATTAACACCCACACACATTTTATCGTTGTACACCCGGGGGAAACTGAGTGATTGAATTACTTCATGTGCGTCTAAGACTTCGAATCTCCAATATGTGATTTTCTTCCATGCAGTGTTCCTTTTTAATACTTTAGTAGTTACAATACTGCTGCAAGAACAATTTTTATTCCGTGTCACTGTCTGTCAGCATGCATAATATGCTGACAAGATGATTGCAGTTTAATGTTAACACTGTAGTCGTAATGTGTTGACAGGGATCTGAATAAAACTTTACAACTCTTTTTTAGCAAATCTACAAAGAACGTAGATTTTATATAAAGATAATGTCCTAGTTTTTACATGCCATTTGTAATCTTTCACACTGTGAACAATAAAGATAGCTATTGCGATCATCTTATAATCAGTTTAAAGTCATTATAAAGCTTTGTTTTCCAGTAATGTGTGTATAAAGCAATATAGAAATGTTATCATTTATGTTTGACATTGTTGGTCTTTAGCTTTCAAATCAGAATCTAGCTGAGGTGTACAATGACTACCGTATTTGTGCATTCAGATTTGAATTGCAAGATTTCACATACAAAAAAATTTCTATTGATTTTTTTTTCCTACCCATATTTTAGTTCATTGATAGCACAAAGTTGTTCTTTATGACGAGGAAAACTTTGTGTGTGATCTTTTGATAACAAGCTAAATTTTGTTTTCCTTTTCATTAAAGAGCAAAATCACCTTTAAAAAACAAAATTCAACATTTAATCTATTTTAGGTGTGTGTGGTTTGTTTATAGTTAGAATTACAAAATTGGAAAATGTTTTAGGAGATCAGAATACCTTTTGGATTAGGGGGTACAAAGTCGCCATTGGAGTTACCGTGGGCCGAGTTGTAAGGCTATATCTGGGATGGTTTGATCACCCTTTGTCAAGCGGTCCCTGTTTAGAGAACATTTTGTTTGCTCCCACCAGCTCTCTGCCCTTTTGTGAATTGATGAATTTAGGAGGGGACGTACATTTTTCAAAGACTGTGGTGAAATCATGTGTGGAATGTACTATCCTTCCAAATTCTATAAAAAAAAAAATACACTTCCTTTTGTAAAGTTTTATACCATGGGAAAAGAATTTTATTTTTTGAAAAAGTGATGAATATATAACTTTTATGCTTAGTTGTGAATTCAGGAGTTGACAAGGATCTTGTTTTTAAACAGATTTATATGGACATAAATTTGAATATTCAGACATTTGAGGATCAGAGTCTTCTTTGTGTTTTTTTGAACTTTGGACCTCCAGTTCACGTTGAAAGACGTTTCTGCTAATAATTATACCAAATGCAAATTGATGCCAAAATTTCCACTGCATGGCAATTACTATTGTCTCTCATCTGACTAAGACAAACATTCACTAGGAAAACCATTGGCCTCATAAATGTACAGTTGCCCTGGATTTGAAAGAAATTCTGATCGAAAAACCAAGCCAAGTTTCCTGTTAAAAAGGTCATAGAATTTCGCTGTTATTGCAAATACATGTGTAGGAACGATTACTGCTAAAGGACCAAAAGACCCCGTTAATGAATTTCGACATGCTCTGGAGTATGCCTTTCGATCTTTGTCATCTTAATGAGGAAATTTAAATCCATTTGTAATGGAACAGCCTTCCTGCAGAAGGAAAGACGATCCCCGGGCTTTTATGGGGAGGGATTAGGGACTGGATAATCATCGATTTGCTGAGGATCAAGTTTGGCTGCTCTCACCGGAGTGTAAACGGTAACATTAGCGGAGACTAAAAACCCTTCCAGTGGCCTTCAGATCAAAAATCAATGTTACCTAAAGCTGTCAAAATAAAGCTATGGCATTTTTCTAGTCTGTAAGTCATTACCAAATCAAGTCAAGAATTGATTTTTAATTGGAACTCTAATTGCATATTTGCAGAAATTAGGCTTTTCACAATCTTTTGTGGGGTTTTTCCCCCTTTTTCATACAGTTCTGCAAATTAAATGACTGTAAAGATTGACGTTAAGTTCTTTGAAAACAATATTTCAGGAGAGATTTCATATAATTATAAAGGATGTTTTTCTCATTTTTTGAAGCATATGAGAAATTGAGCCCAACTGTTGAACATGTTTATTTGAAATACTCTTTTAGATGATCTCTCAGAGATGCTACAGCCAAATAATAATAGTCTGGCTAAAAGTGCAAGATTGATTGGCAGAAATTTTGGCACACTTTGGAGCAGAAGGAAAGATACGCATTTACTCTAGGGAAGGTCACTAGAACAGGTGGATATTGGATTCTTGGTTTTCGATTTTCGTTGACCTTGGAATGACCAAAGAAGAATAAAAGAAATAGAATACCAAGGAGGTAGTTTTTGCTTGCGGGTGGCTGGGAAGCAAAGTGGTCATTACCCTGAATATGAGAATGTTGGTGCTTTCCTATCGAGATTATAATTATACCTTTGAATCAATATAAGTGTCAGCTTCAACTCATTGACACACATCAGCACTGATTCTGAAAGTATTGGAATTCGAATCTGGCAATATAGGGTCACTGGTGAGGAATCAATCCTGGTGGAGAGGGAGCTTTATTATCTTGATCAATGCAGAGTTTTAGTTCAGTGATGCAGAAAATGTGAGGCATGTTTGCACATCAGAATAATTAAGCCTCATAAAAGTGGCATCACTACCACACTGCAGCGGAATCTTCCAAAGTTGTGTTTATCTCTCTGGCTCTCTATCTTCCAGCGTCTGAAGAAAAAAAAATTTGAGGAAAATATTTTCTTCTGTGGGTTTTTGTTAAAATCTAATTGTGCTCAATGGATTAATAATTCATTTGTGTGGAGAAGAAGGAATCCTTTGTAAAAAGAGAAATTGGAGAATTAGCTGTCTGCTTACAGACAAGTCGTCATTGGCCTTCAATACTATCAGACTATTGTAAAAGGTTAGACAGCTTTGGATATTAACAGTGGAAGTGTCGCACAGTGCCTCTGGGAATTCTGTATTGATAACATAACACTCTGAAGATGCTCCCGTAAATTACATGTCTCTTCTGTTTCTCAGTACTAAAGAAAACCTGAAATAATTGCCGGTTGTACACTTATGTGCCCAGTAAAGAATCACATTGCCATAGATACTGGTGCAGTAATATATACATTTCATGTTTGATATCAGGGAGACTTGGGAGATAGATAGAAAAAGAGATCATTGTTGTCATTAAGTGATGGAGCTGATGTTTCAGTAGAGAGTGGTTGTCAGGCCAGGCAGAATCCTGAATTATCGTCAAGAAACAAGTCCCCATGGAGATTTCTCATTGCCATCATCTAGTTGAGAAATAATACATGTGGATTCTCTGCAGTGGTTGTTAGTATATAGTGGACATTTTTTTTTAAGTGTTTCAGGGTATTTTGCAGAGTTATTGGCCACTCAACCTGTAGACAGATCCCTATGAAGATGCTGTCATGGTGGTACTAACTGAAGATTATAGAGACCAGATGCCAGTATATGCCTATAAGAAAGTAACACTAAGTCAATATTTATTGACACGTCCGAGATAAGCACCTAAATCTGTAATGATTGTCATTTTAGGGGAAAACCCTCTTGAATGCATCCTGCATTTTTTGTTGGACTTCAAAAAGAGGTGTGTGTTCACGGAGAGGTGTTAGTTTTAGCTGTTGTGGTTTGTTTCTGACATTAGCCAGGGGATTTACGAGCGTTTAGTCAGATCATCCCCCTCCGCTGGGGCAATTGTCAGTCAGGAAAAAGAAACATGCAGAATTTGATGTAGTCCTCATGAACATTTTGTTTATTCTTGATGTGTTATCGGAACTGTGACCCCTTTTTGAGGTTGTTCCAGTGTGTGATTTTTTTTTTCTAAAACACTTCAGGAGTGAATGAAAAAAAAAACACCTATTGTGATAAAATTTGGATATATAGATTTTGAATGGACATCATGGAAATGATTCTACAGAAACTGGGAGAACTTTACACTTGAAAAGACCGACATTTCATGGCTGGCCATTCATTATGAAGATTAGGAATATTGATGTACATGTGTATGTGTACATTGCCATTGTGATGGTAAGTTTGGGGTATATAACAGGTGTCATAGAAAATTCATTTTCCTCTTGCACAGGCTGAGCTGTTATTGTAGTATATTCTACAGGTGACAATGAGGGGAATTTAATTACAGAGATCAAGGACAAAACTGGGGGGCCTGCCTCTTTCATGTTGTATAGTTATTTGATTAGACTTGTGATTTACAGCATGTTTTTATTTGGTTCTGTAAGTTATGTTTACAGACGTGTAGAAGAAAACCTATCTCTGTGATATACATATAAATATCGATTTTTTTATAAAGCAAAACTTGTTCCAGGTCTTTAAACTTGAGATGAAAAAAAAAAATGGTGTTAAATTGTCCGAACGTGTTGCTTATTCAGTAATGTGTTGCATACCAAATCTTAAGAGCAATTGAAAGCAATTAATGACTAAGTGACACACATGTATGTAGCTTTTTCTTTGGCAAATACTCCATATAATGGTCAGCGAGACTGTCTATTTAAAGGAAGAGGATCAGTAATTATAAGGAGGATCAGTAATTATTGTTAAGGAGGGTAAGTAATTATTAGGAGGATCAGTAATTATTATTAAGGAGGGGTCAGTAATATTAAGGAGGGTCAGTAATTATTAAGGAGGGTCAGTAATTATTAAGGAGGATCAGTGATTATTATTAAGAGGATCAGTAGATTACGAGGAGAATAATCTAAGAGGATCAGTATTATTATTAAGGAGGGTCAGTGAATTATAAGAGTGAGGGTCAGTAATATTATTAATGCGACGGGGAGGATCAGTAAGTTATTATAAGGAGGATCAGTTAAATTAGTGTAATGTGGATGAAGGGGTCGCACCAGAGAAGTCTGTCACGGAGGAAAAGTGGAGGATAATGTACAGTAACATTTTGAAATTGAAAACTTTCAGATTTACCTTAAGAATGTAGTTTTCACAGAAAGTAATCAGAAAAACATTTAAAACTCTTACCATTCATACAAACCCATGATTTACTGATCAACATGCATGCAGTCAATCGGCCCTTTAATCTACTAAAAGCTATACCCAACTAGGAAATCAGATTTAAGGACATATATTCCACATTTCTTAAGAATAAATAATTTTTCATGACATTTCACGCACAATTCATTTTCATTATATCTTCCCTCTACAAAAAGTACCATGTCTGTATTTAGAGTTAGCCTATTTTGATATATCCTGCATGGTTGTTGCAAGTAGAAATGCAAAATCAGCTCTTATATTTCAGGGTATATATCATAGTAAGTTGTATAATTGATTGTTACTGTAGCAAAGATGGAAATCAAAATCTTCAGAATGAATTGGGTATCAAACCTAGGACCCAGCCTTGCATTAATAGATATAGATGAATTAGATCTATGTGATCTAACCACTGCATCTCTCAGGCTGATATGCATATAGTGCATACTCCTCCGATTAAGTTTTAGATAATGAGGTTTGACTGTATATCCTTTAAAGGCATACACGAGTTATACATTTAGTATTGTTGACATTTTTATTTTTATTCGTGTTTTAAAACAAGTTGGCCATTTGTGATGCTGTGGTCATTCCTCCTTAAATAGTAATAGATGTTCTTTAGGCATAATATTGATACATAAATTTCATAGGACTTTTTATAGTCTTCTGCGCAAGATATTTTATGATATATCATGGACTATCCTTGGATAGTATATGTGTCAATTGATAAATTATGCACTTTAATTTTATTGATATGTTGGTGGTATGCCATCACTTTAGAGAAATGAAAGGCTTATCTGGTATGTTAGATACAGTGTTCAATTTATGTCTCATACATATCACATAAAAAAACCAAAGTAAACTTAATGCCTATCCTGAAAATGCCTTTAATTTTTCCTGCCAGAAATTCAAGCATTTTACAACAGTTGTTGTGCATAGTATATATATACATTTACAAGGCAAAGTTTGAAAGAGATGAAAAGATAGTTTTTAATTCTTGTCAAATTTGAAATTCTTTTTACAATGAAATTGTTTTCAAGTAAGAATCTTGAGCAACATGTGGCTTTGAGATGATCAGGTCATCTGAGGTTAGATTTGTTTATGATTCAAAACATCTTCCTCCTCAAGGATGGGGATGAACGAGTGGCTGGGGTGAAATGCTGGCCATATGCTCCACTGTTTGCCGAGTCTGCTCATTATATTGTAGTCATGAGAAGCTTTGTTTTTTTGTTTTTTTTGGTTCGATCAAGTACTCCAAAATATTGATATTATAATTAAGGCCATATTTCTGATAGGATGTATTGAGGTCACCTTCTGTTAGGGGATAAAAGTTTGACCTCAAAGTGGACCTGGTCACTCACAATTACAAATTTCAAGTGCCACAAAATGCTGGGGGTGGAATATACTGGTTGAATTGTATAATAATTATAGGTGTGTTCTTATCCTCTTGAAGTATATTGTGTAATTTCAAATCAATTAAATTTGGAAAAATCACATTTTTCATGAAGACTTGATTTACTGTTATAGAGCTGTTACTCTTTGTTTTAGTAATTAACGCTTGCTTGATGACATATATGATACTTGTTTTAAACTTACCAGCTAGCTAGTATTATCACAGCTGATACACNTTATAGAGCTGTTACTCTTTGTTTTAGTAATCAACACTTGCTTGATGACATATGATACTTGTTTTTACCTTACCAGCTAGCTAGTATTTAAGATTTAATGCAATCACAGCTGATACACTGTTTAGCACAATCATGATGTAGTGGTAGTCTGTCATTTATTGTTATTGTGGAAAACTGTATAAATAAATTTACATTTTAGCATTACCATATATATACTAGCCCATTTGCTGTAGCAGCAACCGTTGCAATAAAATATGAATTGCTGGTNAAATTTACATTTTAGCATTACCATATATATATACTAGCCCATTTGCTTTTAGCAGCAACCGTTGCAATAAAATATGAATCGCTGGCTGTACTTCAATTAGTAAGAAATGCAGAAATAAGCATCTCTTAGTTTACACAGATCGAAACTGTCTGTAACTCCTAAGAGGGAGTACATACCCTCTCTCAGTGTTAACATTCCCTATGCTCCTTCCTTGTTATTGGTTTATATAGTGGTATTTAAAAATCGAAAATGAAATAGAATGAAAATAAAACATATCACAGGAAAAAAAACGAAACAAAAAAATATATATAGTACAGTATTACATGATAGAATAGAATAAGAGTGTCACTGCTGTCAGCCTTTAGCTGGCCGGAGTTAAGATCTGACTCTCTCAATTAAGTAATTCATTTCACTGTGTTTTCCCAGTGAGATTCCATGATCTTTGTTTTCCGTGATCTTTGTTTTCCGTAATCCTTGCAGCTTGCTGCGCACTGTGTAATCTGATATACTGTCACATCAGAGTGAATGTTATATCTCCCAAAGCATATCGAAATAAAAAGGGTTCACTGTATTAGGATTTGTATTATGACTTACGAGAATATTGATATTTATCATTTATAAATGGAGTGTTTGAATTTTTGCGTTTGATTGCAGGTTTTGTTTGATAGCTGTCAGAACAGACGCCAGTGTAAAGTCACGGCCAGCACCAACACCTTCAGACAGGACCCCTGTCCCAAGACATCCAAATATCTCAAAGTATCCTACAAGTGTAATCCAAGTAAGTCAAACATCTCACTAACAGAGAATCAAGTATCTCAAAGTCTCCTACAAGTGTTATCCAAGTAAGTCAAATATCTCACTAACAGAGAATCAAGTATCTCAAAGTCTCCTACAAGTGTAATCCCAGTAAGTCAAACATCTCACTAACAGAGAATCAAGTATCTCAAAGTCTCCTACAAGTGTT
>CAJDSM010056276.1:18741-35443 GCA_903981925.1 Ostrea lurida | reverse complement strand
TTGTGTTGAATGATATTTATTGCAAATCTTAAAGTTACAAAGGGATTAACTCTCACACAAATTTTGTGATCAAAAGTTATTCCTGGTAATATTCACAAGCTGCATTATGTATGTCCTTGCGTGACTTTATCCAAGTTTCTTATAAAATTCGGTTCAGTGACTTTCAGAGGATTTGGCAGACAAGTTATTCCATAAGAGGCTATTTACGGTAAGTCTCAAATTTTAAGTTCAAAGACGGGCATAGAGAGAAAACACTGCCCACAAAAACTTTAGAGGAGATGAATCATGCGTAATATGACCCATACTGATTAGCATTCCTTCGCTTACATAAATCGAGTTTCTTAAAAAATCGACCAGGTTCAGAGATTTCAGAGGAGTTGCGCCTGAAACTTTGTGAGGAACAGGCCAAAAAACATTATCAAATACTTCCAAAATTCTCCAACAATTTGATTTGGATGAACATACACGCCGTTGAAATGTTGATAAAAACTTCAAAGTACATTAAGAATAGGATCCAGAGGTAACAATATCTGGCCGACAAATGCCCGCTGTGGAATAAAAATAAAATGACAAAATTCCGGCGTGGAGCTTAACATACAGATACGAAGTACCCCGAGGCCTGGAAAAAAATAGAAGTAGGAAAAACCAAGTCTGAATCGACCGTTTAAAGACAATAGTGGCGGACGAACAACAGAACGCTAGACCCGAATTTGCGACGATAAAATATGATGGAACCTTTGGGAAGATATGGCTAAAACATAATGCGAAGATATCTAGGAAGCAACGGAAAACGCCATTAGAATACGTTCAGAACTCTTTGAAAGAAAAACTCTGAATACAGGCCTTATCAGGAAGCTAAAACGACATTTAAGTTCGAGGGCAGACAAATTAATAACGGAGAGCTGTAAAAAAAAAGAAAGTAGCTTGATACTCTGAGACAGTTGGACGTACACAATTCTGACACGCGAGGCACGTTAATATCAATGCTTTCGCGAGATATATTAGGTTGTTACATATAAATTTGTTATGTTTCTACTGAACACCGCCTTTTGGTATTATGCGTTTATATGACATGTTGGAGTAAATTTTAATAATACAATTATTGAACTCTGATAAATCTGAGGTTGCGTCCTCTTGATTTATCAAAAACACCGGAATGTGATATTCACTCCGGCCGTGGCCCGTCACGTGTAACTTATCACATCCCTGCGGTTATTAAATCAGAGGCAACCTCATCAGGAATTTCAATAATTGCGAGAATTCGAAAGCACAGTGAATTTAATATAACAATAACTGCTGCTCCTGGCTTCTGTCTCCTAGTAGTAACGCTCCATCATTACTAGTGTCATCATTCAATCTGTACAGCAATCAGCTGATGCGCGAATATTACCGTTGTCCTCTCCTAAAACACCGCACTCTGAGGCTCGGGAAATACTGATTTTTTTGGTGGACATCTGGCTGCCATGATTGCTCACTGCTCATGAAATAGTCTGCTACCTCGTTTCTGAGTTCTTGTTCTGATATCTAAGAGCATAAACACACGGCCTTTGCATTTGTTCCATAATAGCATACAAGAACTATATCTATTTACTACTTTCCTTCGACGCTTTATCCACAACACTTTGAAAGATTGCAATCTTGCTAAGGCCTCACTGTACTGAATTGTCGTATTTATAGCGTAAAGTTTTGTCCATTCGAGGAATGTACATACCTACGATGGAACTGTGTGGATAGATTCTAAACAATAGACAACACCACTCCAAACAGTCGGAAATCCTAAATCTTTACCCTATCTACCAAAAAAACTAAGTATTTCAAATTAAAAATAAAAAAAAAAAAACTAGGGCCCGCAAAGACGTAGCATGGATAGACGGTCCTACAATGTTATTGGACCCTAGGCCCTGAGAATCTTTCAACAGAACGCCCCTGGGCCATATCGCTCACCCCTAGCAGTCAGCTGCAGCAGTAGTCAGTCATCGAACTTTTAAATCCCTATGGGCCCCATCGTAACCCCGATTTGGAACAAATTGAATTCCACTACATCTCAGGAAAGCTGTCATATAAGATTTCAGCTTTTACTGGCCCATGGTTCTTTGAGAAATATTTTAAATAGATTTTCCCTAAGATAATCTCTGTAAAATCTTTGATCCCCTAATGGCTCATCCGACACGCTCCGGGGTCATGATTTAACAACTTGAATCTCCACTACTATCAGGCTTTTCCTATGAATTCAGATTTTCTGAGGCCCAGTGGTTCTTGAGAAAAGATTTAAATGATTCACCACCTTACGCTATTTTGCATTCTTCGGTGATTACTCGTCCTTTATGGGGGCCTGGTCCTTCATTTGAACCAAAACTTGAATCCTTCCCAAGGGCATGAGTTTTACCTAGTTTGGTGGAATTTGCGGCCTAGTGGTTCTGAGAAGAAGTCGAAAATGCGTGAAAAGTACACAGACAGACAGACAGACGGACAATAAGGTGCGATTCAAAACAGCTCACTTGAAACCTCGTTCAGGTAAGTCTAAAAACATTTTTGTAAATATTTTCCACTAGATAATTGGGTTTTTCACTTCATCGTGACCAATTTCCATAGTTAAAATATTAAAATATATGTGTATATCCACACAGGGTGCATGCAGCAGATATTACAATCTGAGCAGAAATTAAATTTCAACCAAAATAAAGAACCTTCTAATAAAGATGATAAAAAGAACATGAACTTTGAATCTCGGAAATCCTTCTCACCACAAATTAACTTTGACACGACAATTGTTTCTTATTCTGTAATAACCTTTACCTCGGATCTGATTGTTGAGTAAAATCATGGTAATTTGTTGTCTAGAACCGGTCACGGGCCCTCATATGGGGGAGCTTCGCCATCAAATAATCAAAAGTTATGTTCCCCTTCTTGCCCATCCTATGTCGTTGAAGTCAACGAAGGCTTGTGATCCAACCCGTCTTTATGAAAAAAACGCAAGATGTGTTGTGAAACAAACGAATTGCCTCCCCGTAATGTCCACATGCCATGTGAAAGGGCTTGTCAAGGAATTTATTATCTTCGAAATAATGAAAATTGCTCTATATCCTTACCATATCAACAAAGATTATGGAGCCAAGTTAACAAAGTTTTTCAAAATGTATGCTCAAAATTCAGAGGTCAGTTTGCAAACCTTTTGGTACAAGCATAAGAGACTTTTGTCATCAAGGAGCACATAATGTGTAAATATAATAGCCCATTAGCACATACCTATTTCAAAAGCTATAGCTTAAGGTTTGTAAAGTTTCTGAAAGAGAGCTCAAGACTTTCATGCTAAATGGTCAAGGAGGTCAAGACATTTTGGTAACATTACGAAAGGTCTGTCATATAGAAGCATACATTGAATTAGTCACATAGAGCGCCTTAGGTAACTTACCATCATAAAGTTATAGCTTAAGGGTACTATAGTTCTTCTTGAAAGTGAGGTACGAACTTCAAAGTCAAGGTCAGAGGGGTCAAAACACTTGGTACCATCCACGGTAAAAGGTCATGTCATAAAATGCATAGCACTGTTAAATTCAAAGAGCCCTAGTAAATACCCATCAAAGTCTTATTAAGTAGGTTAAATTTTATGTTTAAACATTAAGGTCCAGTACTCAAGGTCAAGCCGAGAGTCAAAAGGATTGTACAAGGAAAGGTCTTTGTCAATACAGAACAGTCAGCACAGTGATATATATTCAAACAGTGCCCTAGTACATAAATTAATTTAGCCTAGAGTTAATTGGTTTGAGAAGTAGAGTCGTAAACTTCCAAAGGTCAAGGTCAGGAGGCAAAAAATTTGGATACACATATTGGCGACTTCACTGGTAAGTCTTGTCATAAGACCGCATATCATGTGTAAATATAAAGCCCTAGTTCTTACCCCCTTCATAAGTAATACGCTATAGCGTTAAAGTTTTTGGAAAGTATGGATCAAACATACAAGGTCAACGGTAACTGAGGAGTCAATTAAATTTTGGTACCTTTCTGTGCAGCACGATAAGGTCTTGTCATAAGAATCATACATGTGACACATATCTAAAAACCTAGTACTGTTTAAACCAGTATTCAAAAGTTATACAAGGTTATAGTTTAGAACGAATGAAGACAGGACAATAAAGCAATACTGCTCCTCGATTCTTCGAGATCAACGGGGGCGTAATATGAAACAAATAAGAACCATGAAAGAATTCAAAACTCATGTGTGACTTGTCTGAGGTCGTGCCTCCGTTTGTTCACAGAGTTTAGTCTGATATTAACTGTTTAGCCATTAATACAGCTACCTTTCTTGTGATGTTTAACACAGCTTCAGGATTGGCAGTACTCGCGGTACACAGTGTCAGCTAGTGTTAGATAATTAGAATTATGCGTTACATTGTCTCTCTAATACACCTTAATACCAATTACAACACGCCAACCCTATCCCCCCCAGTTCTCAAAAAACATCAAAGTTTCCCAGCTTGACAACTTTATTCTTCATTAAATAAATACATAGAGATATTATTCATATTTGCATAGAATAATACATCTATTATAGTGATCAAGGATAGAATAAACCCGTTCCAGTGTACAATACAGTAGCTGATATAGAGTGAAAATTACAACCCTCAGATAGCTTAGAGAGTCAGTATAATATAGCGCTAAATTTTCTCGCACACAGTCATCCTCTAGTTCTCTTCTATACAATTTTCAGGTTAGTATAATCCGTGCTAACCCTATGGCGTATGTAAATCAAGCCCGAACTTGAAGAAGCTGCAGACGTTATCTTTACGCCACCATACGTCATACTCATTGTATCAGTGGATTCGGGTATTCTTTGATATTTTACTGGCGTTCATACCGATTAAATACTGTGAACTTCGTCGTCAACAATTCCATACAGTTCAGGGCGACTTCTCGATAACGTCGAATTCGATCTCCTCGAAGTATGAGAGATACGTCCGGACACGAGATTTTCTCTATTAAGTAAGACAAATTTCTCTCGAGATACTTCCCTCGAACGTTCGAATCTTCTGCGAAGTCTCGATCTCTCCTTGCGCTAGTGATGTGGGTCCCGATAAAAACATATTTCATTCGTTTTTAACACACATATTCCAGTCGATTCTCGTCGAAAGATGGTCGTATCAGTATACACAACATCAACAAGTGTCTGAATTATTTCCGCCTATTGGACTTACCTGGACGCCCGAACGGGTTGCGGCTATAGGCAAATTAAAAGTTTTACAAAGGGAATCGGTGCGGGGTGCTTGATAGGGGACAACAGTATACGCACTTGAGGTATTTAAATTGTTCATGCCTTACCTTATGTGTGAGCTTAACGAGACTTCGGAAATTAAGATCGAGCTACGATGTATGAATAAAAGCTATTATGATGTTGTTTTTGCCTGAGACCATTCAATATAATAAGAAACAAAGAACTTTGAGATAACGATGATTTTTGATAAAATGTTTTGTGAAACATGTTTGTAAACATACACTTTAAGCTTCAGCACTAAAAGAGAACAAATAAATTATATGTATACTTTCAAATACAGTGTATTTTTTTATTGCCTGACTTCAGATAAAGTTCTTCAGTCAATATACCTGAGAAACTACGATGACAACCTAGAATGTCGTTGTATAAAACATTGCTTCGGTACGGATAATCTGAGCGTAATGATCGGGACATTTTCATTTCCGGAGTACAGACCGCTTCGATCTCTCGATCTCTCGAAGTTTTGTCTGGTCCATGAACTGTCGATAAGAGAGCTCACATGTACTCAAGCAAATGATCGTTCCTTGATGTGACGTCAAATGAAAGGCACGATTCCCTACGTATCATGAACTTTGAGACATTTGTTTTGTTATTCAGACTTCTAATAAGTAGGCCCTATAGCACTTCAAAATAGCCTAGATCGTTGGAAATTTAATTTCATCATAAGAATAATAGACTGTTAATATATTCAAGTTTCTATACGGATATTGAACTAATTGCTATTGCAAACATAAAGATTATTTGCACCGCTACGACGTATTAAATAGTTTGCAAATAGCAACATCAGTTCAATTCTCCGGTTAAACTTGAAAATTATAACACGTCATTTCTTAATAAACAAGGATTTCTGAGCTACTGACTCACTGAGGATACCTCCGCGCTAAGGTACAGAAAGTACATAGAAATGGTGTTAAAGAATGTTCTATTACCTGGTTTTCAAAACTACCAAAGGATTCCTTCTATCCAATAGGTTACAATATAGAATACTTTATATGAATTCTTCCTGTCAATTACTATGAAAAAAAATCAATTGGATGTCTTCGGATGATGTATTATTTTGTAATAGAGAAGAGTTGAGACGATCCACAATGTTTATTTATTAGGCTGTGAAAAAGTATCTTAAATCTTATGGAGCAGTTTGATATGCAATGATATAACTCAACAACTTCCCAAAAGAGTTGTTTAATGTTGTTAAAATTCTAGCTTAGGTTGAACTTCCCATTGTCCTTAAAAAAACCCACAACAAACAAGATCTGTACACTTTACTCTCATTTAATATACAAACTATTATTTTTTCTTGCTTGATAAAGCAATTACCACTCTCGATTTGTTAGAAATTAACTTTTTCTATTTGAATAGCCTAACAAATAGTAAAGTTGAAAGATTTATTGCATATCAGGACTTTTGAAAAAACACAGTTGAAAAAACTTGGGCATCTTATGCGAAAATACTTAATGACAACATCAAAAATCCATATAATGTATGTTATACTACTGTTAGTTGTGAGTGTATCTTTGGTATTTTATGTAATTTTCTATTTTACCCTGGTTATACAAAATACATCTATAAGTACTCTACAACAACAGTGTATGAAGAGTAAAAAGGGTGTGAGAATACCAGGTTAAAAGAAACAAAGAACATTTCATTTGTCAATCAACATATCGAGATAATTCTAATGAATGAAAAAACCATAAATTAATAAGAAAACCAAAATAAACAAGAGGCCCATGTGCCACACCTTGCTCACCTAGAGCAATGCTACTTCACGTAAAAGAGCAGTATAGCCAACTTTATAATCCCCCTCAAGTGTGTCCCCCGCAGAGCCTCTTCAGGAGGGGGGGACATTGAGTCATAGTAACAAGACGTTAAGATCTACGCACCCATATCAGGAAGCGTTCCAGGTAATAAATACACGTCTGAGCTGGATTAAGTAATAGAAGATTTTAAAAGAATTCACCTATATTGTAATTTGCATGTTAAATCTATTAGGACCTGTTTTACTACCCTATTTTAGTCTCTTCGTATTTGTAGATCAATTGTCAGATGGAGATTTGGCATATTTTGCGTCACGTAAGATGATTTTTCTTTTAAATGTTTTACAATTATCCGATCAAAGACACATAATGTAGAACTTTTCAAAACTTAGATTTAATAAGGAAAATACTATCACACCATGCATTTCTTGCTTTTGCAAACTCTAGAAATATAATACGCAAACATGTAAAAAATTACTGTAGAAATAACTTGCGCTATTTTCAATCAGGCACACACCTGGTTTTTTAAGTTGGCAACAAGTGTAATCCACAGTACGAACTGTACTGAGACCGGACAGTTCATGTTGGGTTTTATAATGTTCAACAGACTTTACACTTCTCCCCCTGTGCGCGTATTCCTAACTGCATAAGAATTCATCGATTGTATTCCTAAAAGAAGAAAATTCGGGGTGGGAAAAAAAATTACTAGTGCCATCTCCCTAGGAGAGACCTCTTCCAAGGACTCCCATTGCTTATTTTAAATTTCGTAGCGTGTTTTACACCATGAAATGATTTTCTTACCCTGCATGAGCACATGAGAATCGTATGTTGCAAAATTACTGCAATGGACCACAAGTGCTTCCTTTTGAAAGAAGAGCCAAGAAAAATCTATCACCGAATAGTGATCGACATATGTGCCTTTCCTTTCGCTGGACGTCCGCGCCATTAGATAAACTACTGTATTACTGAGAAGTGATAATTTAACAAAACATCCACACTGGGTTCTTGCGATCTATTCAAAGCGTCAATACACGCGGATAATAACACCCGCAAACTATGACCAGCATTAAAATCTGAACACAGTACTCCTTTACCGTATTTTCGGACGATGAAAACGTAAGTACGTATTTTGGTTCAAAATCCGCTACAAATTGACCCGGCGCCACATTATCAGTTCCGTAGGGTCATAGATTGAACAATATTTTTAATCATTCACTAATCAGGCCAAGGGTGGTTCAAAAATAGATACTGCCGACACACTAACTCGAAAATTTTCGTCCAATTTTTCACAATAGGTTGAAATCATTTCTTCTCTTTGATATATCTTTAGTTGAATATTACATTTATAGTGCTATCAATCCAAAGGCATAATTGTCAATCAAAACTGAAAAAGTTGTAGACCTAATTATTATCTGCTTTTCACAAATTTTATAAAAGACTAGAGTATTTAAGCACACTCGCATTAAATTGATTTAAAAAACAAATTCAAAAGCATGATTCACTGTTGCAAAGATTGAAAGAACAAATAGTAGTTTTAGACATGAATTTTTGTCATTATACATTTTTCCACAAAAATTTTGTTTTATTTTTGGGGTAGAGTATTAGCCTTTATTTTATATGGTGTGAAGGGTTCATAAATTTTGTAGTGTTATAAAAAAATGTCAATAAACAATGAATAAGTGAACTACTTTACACATCATGTTTGCTCTTTTGAAAGAGTACAATTATTATATCATCTATCATAATACACTTACCCATGCGAAACCATTCTTGAAATGTAATCAACACACTTTTGACTATTCAAATATCAGTCCTGAAAAGACAAAAGGGCACTTATTATAAACCCCCAACCGCCCTTGCCTCTTTTTGTTGCTCCATGGACATTCACTACAAACATCAACATAGAGAAAGGAGGAAATACAGTGTAATATATACATGAATAAGTCAGGGGAAACAGCTGTATTTTAGATCAAATTATGAGAGCAAATAAATCTGGGATTCAATTTTGGGTGCAGATTGTACTTTTCATGTTTTTTGATCGATTATGTTAATATTGATAAAATATTGAAGTTTTTTCATCTTTACACTATTGTTCAACGGTAAAGTTGTTTTTGAGGTGACTAAAAAAATTATTTTATATCTACATGATTAATTGATCAGTTTTTTTAAATGTCAGAGATAACTATAACAACTCATCGATAGCTGCAAAGATAATAAACCAGTGTATCTATACCATTCTGTATAAATGCATGCATAAAAACAATGGTATTTCATCATCTTTGCCACTTCGACACCAATCACTAGGCAGGGGAAAGGATTTAAACAACAGTTGGTTATGAAATAAGGTTTAGATAACTGATTATATCAAGGCAGATAAACTTTTAATCAAGGTTAACACTAGAAAATTTTTGATATATTAGAAAAATTTATTGCAAAAAAAATTCAAGACTATCTCCTAAGTAGTCGTACTGGTGTTTATTTGTTTTTTTTTTAGATACAGTTGCATATCTAGTGGATAAAATGTCACCATTCCAATGCATTTAAAATAGCATTGTCTTTATAATGACAGACATACGGAAAACCACTAATCAATACTTGTAACAGACATGGTGTGTGTTCCATCATATCTGTTTTTATGCATGCATAAAGACAATACCCCCAATTTACAATACTTGGTGTTGCACTATACTAATCTATTATAATCCTGACAACAGTTTACATACACAATAAACATGGGAATTAATTGAGTTAGTTGAGAATAGAATCTCTATTCCTAATTTACTAAAACTCACATATAAAGGAAACTTGTCTTCATGTTTAGACATCAATTGTTATTTTCTAATAAATGATAAACCAAGCAAAATTGGGGAAATCATATAAAAAATACTTATCACACGATTTTTTTTTTATAACTTATGTAAACACGTCTTAGTGGTTTAGGACTTAACATATTAATAATTAAAAATCTATAAATAAAAATTCTAATGATCAAAACTACGAAACTAAAGAACTGGAATTAAAACATGTTTCCACTCCTTGACATTGAAAAGATAAGCTGTGAGCAAAATATCTTTTTTCTGTCATCGTTTTTGACAACAACTAATGTCTTTATGCTGTCTCTTTAGAAAAAATAAAAAACAGGATATAAGTAAAATAAATTTCGCAAAATCTGTGCCAGTCAAAAGTCAAAATGTTGCAACTCCTGACATGAGGGTAGGCTCATTAATTGACTTCTGAATAGTTTTACATGGATGGTCACAGTATACATCTTTTTTATCTTATATTGCAACAGAAAGAGATTAATGGCGCTAAAAATTTAGATCATTCTTTTGTCACGTATCAATGTGATATTATTCAATTCTCAAGCACACTTTTTTGCACACAATTGGCCATCTTGCGATGCATTCGCTCCTGACTGACTAACTTTTTTTGAGAGCTGAGACTAAAGCCATATCTTCAGCCTTAAAGTGTTTCATCATTCTTTCGGAATTTAAAAGCCATATATGACCGGCCAGAATTCTGTAACAACAGTATCTTGTTTAATAAAAATAGATCATTTGTGTTTGATAGACAGAACTTTGAAATCAAAGACTATATTTGTTTAAAATGAACAAAAAGGCGTTGCAGTGCTCCTGACATTAGAGGCAACGTCTTTAGTCAACACTAACTATCAACTTTGAGAATATCTTTGATTTTTGGCACACACAGACCCAATATCGTGAACACAAAATAATTGAGTAATCTCCTAAATGCACTCGACAGCACTGTTTGTACAAAAACATGTAAATTGGAACAATATGCTGCTCATTTTTTGGATAACACTCCACAACACGAAGGCTTTTATGCCCAGTAATTTTAAAAGATTTCCCTATAATAAATCTAGTGTAAAAACTTGAGATCCCCTACTGTGGGCCAGGCCATCGTACCCCCGGGGAGTCATGAATCTTGACAAAACTTGAATCTCTCTATAAATCAGGAGAATTTCATATAAATTTCAGCTTTCCTGAGGCCCAGTAGTTCTTTGAAAGGGATCATAAAGATTTTACCTACAATAACTAACGTCAATACTTCTGAATCCCCTATGCCCATCGCGTACCCCGGGGGTCATGATATTGAACAAACTTGAATTCCATATCCATGAAGCTATCCATATAATTTCAGCTTTTTCTGGCACAGATGGCTCTCTGAGAAGAAGATTTTAAACTGAACACCCTATTTGCTTTTTCATGATTTATCTCGCCTTTTGAGGGCCGGTCCATCATTTGTAACATAACTTGAAGCCTTCCTTACGCAAGGATGTATTGTGTACCAAGTTTGGTTGAAATTTGGCTCCAGCGGTTCTAGAGAAAAGCCGAAAATTGAAAAAGTAACAGACAGAAAGACGCACGACCGGACAAAAGCGATCAAATATCTCACTTGAACCTTCGTTTCAGTGACTAAAAAGGATACATGTAAATAAGCTCTACCTAGAGAATTTGTTTCACGTTGCTAAGGTTGATATAACAGTAGGAGACATGTGAAAGGACTAATTTAGTAAGTGCAGGTAGGGAACTCCAAATGAAGAGATTAATACCAAATATTAGTGTGCTGTGAAATACACAATTTCCAGAGAAAATCGAACAAACTATGATTCGACAATAAACTACCATAAAGTTATTGACAAGCGTCGATCGCATAAAGGAATTGCAATGATGAAAGGTCTGAATTCGGTATTAAAGCACGTATGGGACACTCTTAGATGAGTCACAGCACTCAGAAATATCAATTGGCTGTGAATATGCCGGTTCAGAGAAAATCGAACAGAAAAAAATATTTATTTCACATTAAGTGACTCACTGCAAAAATAAACTAACCTTGAACAGGAATTGACCATGCGAAACGGCCTGTAATCCGGTAAGCGTGGTATGGGACACTAAATGAAGCATACAACCAAATACAATACTTGGTGATAATGCAAGTTTCAGAGAAAAGTGCGACCGAAAAATATTCTATTTTCACATAAGAACTCCAAACATTTTAAAGAAGTCGTTGAACAGGAAGTTTGACACGCGATAAAGGACCTCGAATCGTAAAGCGCGTATTGTAGGGACCACACCTAGATGAAAGTCACACCCAATATGAATTGGCTGTGATGATCTATTTTACCAGAGATTAAGCGCGACGAAAATTTTGTTCGGACGGAAGAGAGACGGACAAGATGATAAAAACAGTAATACCTACCCCACTCCTTCGGAGCGGAGTATATAAAAGATAGTCGTCTAGCAATCACTATACCCAGCTGCTGAACATTCCACATATTTAATCCACTAGAATAGTCTCCTACATATCCTTCAGAGCTTGAAATCAAGCTAGGGCCCCTCTCTTCCAAAGTGTCTACGGGATTGCTAGCTGTCAGCTTACTTCAGCAGACACAAACTAAAGACAGAGCCAAAACAGACGATCACATATTAGTATCTGATAAAAAGCGATTACCTTTCTAGTAGTGGTAATTTCTCTAATTTTTTCATTCTATTTTTCAACACTTTCTGCAAATTTTTGGAAATATCAGTTTTTAAAAATACGAATTTTTCGTACATTAACACCAGAGGAAGAAACATCTGCTGAAAAAATCGACAAGTTGGGAAGGGTTCGTGTTATAATTTCTAACGATTTAAAAGTACTATGACGCTTAAACATGATTTAATAATACTTACTTAAATCTGTAATTCTTCACAGTTTTTCGATCTTTTGTCTTTATTTGCTTGTATGTATACCAATCTAGCTCTAACTGTGAAAAGCGCGTGTTACATATGGAATCCCCATTATTCTGTTACACGTTCGCTTTGATAATTGTCCGTTCCTATCCATAACTAAATATGACTCATCTTCATCGATTTGTGCGTATAAATCGTCAAGTTTCATAAAGTTTCACGGAAACCGCTTATGTTATTTAATGATGAATAAGCACAGCAACAAGCAAAATCAAAATCTTTTGAACAATACCAAATAAACTCCACGACGATCTCCAGATAGATTCAGAAGTGAATAACATCCCGTAAAAATTTTCTCCGTCGTTAGGTTATAGGAGTGATCGAAAAATGAGCGGAAAAAGAGCTGATTATTATTCGGTTACACTTCGAGCAGAAATTCCTGTGCCGACCACTTTGTTATGATCCTAAAAATTCGTACTACTACCAGCCCTATAGATATCATGAACTTTCACATATAAGGAATGATCCAAAAGTTTTCAATTCTCAATTTTTCGAACATCTTTTGACATAATCCCTGAAAAAAATGGGTGTATTTTAGTGTCGAGAAAATTAGAGGAATTACGGTATAGATATACATTAATAGTAGCTTATAAATAAAAAATCCTACTCTCTTCTGCTGCACGTAATCTATCCGACTTCGCTAATAAGTCCATCCCTGTAAGTTTTCACTCTGACAGTGTGCCTCCGTGCTAGTAATAATCTGGATACAGCCTCACAGAAAAAAAAATGAAAAAACTTGGCACCATATTAAGTACATTTATTACGCATTTAAATTAAAAAACAGTAATATTAGACTGTTTATTTTAGTTTCTTTATATTATATAATTAAATGAATGAAACAATAATGATCTCAGACCTGCAATACCGAGTATTTCTTCCCAACATAGACAGCAAATGCACGAGGCTGTAATTCCCTGTAAATACAACAACATAAAACATTAAATTAGATAACACACCAAAGAACAAAGTGATTCTAAGATCTAATCGTCCAACTTTTTACTCAGTGCCAATGAAAAGATCTCAATGTCTCTTATAATTCAATACATTTTTTATTTCCCCCTCGTCACACATGGAATAATTACCCCAATAATCAATTAATTCAGAGTCGCTTTGATGTACGAGTTAGGCGAACAGACCCGAGCCACCGCGATCTCCGATAAAATATTAATCAATGATCCGATAGTTTTATGAACCAATGCCGGACACTGTGTCCGGTAGAATTTTTTCAGAATATCAATAGTTAAATATATTTCAAGAATAAAATAAGTTAATGTATTCACTTTTCAAAATTGTTTATTGTTTATTCAATAACCATAAAAAGTATGAATATTATTCACAGTATGATTTTTTTAATCTTATCGAAAACAAAATCCACGAAATTAGTCAATGTTGGTTTACACGTGAATCATATGTATATCGTTTATATTTGAGCGCAGCATAGTAAACAATGCCATAAGATGTGGTGGACAAGTCTTAAAAAGAAGTCTGCGCTGCCTAGAAGTCTGAATAACTACAACAAAAAAGTCCACAGTGGATAAAGATAGACATGTCTAAGAATGCCGATGATTTCTTATTTGATGCACTAGATTTCATGTCAAGCTAAAAAAAAAGCGCGAACCAACTAGTTTCCAAACAGTTTGTTAAAGGTGAATCATTTAAAAACAAGTGCAGCTCGCTGAGGTCACTGAGTCCCTTCAGGATAATGCGGTAAAGATCTCAAATTCAAACTGAATGGTGTAGAAATTAGACAGTATTGCTACTGTTTATTTGATTGATACATGTTAGATATAAAGTTGCAGTTTTACATATTTGAATGGGTTTTTCTAATTTATGTCCGGTCAATTTTAATGTAGTGTCCTGTATGTTTTGTTACTTTTTTTAGCATATGTTTAGGGACCCGTGTCCAACAGATTTTATTAACTTTCTTCTCTGACACAACATAACGATTGCACTAATATACTTAACAAAAAGTCTATATAACTACCGAAAAGTGAATGATAATTAATAAACGTCTAAACTTACCGCTAGCACCGATGCTGTACTGAATTTTGAAGACTTGTCCTGCTTGTTGTTCCTTTTACTGTCTATTAGATCGATCATATTCGGACTGTCTCTAGACTTTTTCAGTTCTAGAAAGAGACTTAAGTGTGCTGTCAATCTGAATTGCATCATAGAACGTAAGTTACAAGTGGGGTAGCGAATAGTCCGCAGTGAGAATAATGACTTGTGCACTGAACCAAACGTCTGAAATTACTAGCATTCTACGCCCTAACATAGAATGGGATTGAACAATACTGAAATAACATATGAAACACCTTAACGCGATGATAATCTATTGCAAAGGTAATAATTAATAGTCCCCATATAAAATATATTGAGTAAAAATACTGGTTGTATAATTCTTGGTAAACCCCTGGGTACATTGGAGAGAGCTATATAGTAAACCTTACATGTAAGCATAATAATTTTCCTGTATTCTTTTGTTGTTGAGTTTTTTTTTGTGGTTTTTTTTTTTTCTTTGTGTGGGCTGTTTTTTTTTTCTTTCTCTCTTCTGTTCTAGACATATTTCTTCAACTAAGGAGCATCATTTTCATTGAATAACACTTTAAGCATAAAGCGTGCATAAGTGAACACAGCCAGATTCAACCTTCGCGATACAATTGTTTGAAAGTATCGAAGTAAAAGAAAAACCTCTAGACATAAAACTGTTAATTGCGGATTTAGAATACTAATTCTAAACATATCATTGCTATTAAAAAGAAAAGTTGTAACAGAACTGCTATTAAATGTAAGTTTAAGAAATTAAATCTTTTCTCTTACTCTTTGAAAAAAAGTAAAAATAATTGGCTGATATGAAGTGTGATGTGCGCATCATAGAGCAATAATAACTTCAATGATATAACTAACGTCAATTTATAAGTAAAATCAATGGCTCTGGGCTTGGTATTGTAAAGTGCTTTAACCCTCCTCATTGCAAGATCAACAGATGACGTACTCAAAAATATTTTATTCCTCAAGACCTGATGACTCATAATCATAAAGCCAAGAATTACTCATTAGCAAAGCAATATACTAGTAAAAAAATTAAATATTGGCAATCTAGTAAAAAATTTTGAATACAGATTATTTAAGTTCACATAGATCGGAATGTCCCATCCAAGTGTGAGAAATGAGCCCTTCCTTTAAAGGCCGATGTTGAGTATAGGGAATAAAGAATAAGATTTTTATGTAATCAAAATATAAGTAACAATGATAATGCGTTGAAAGGTATCCAATCCCTTCTAAAATAATCGTCAAAAAACAAAGCAACTGATAACTATTATTCAAATTCCCAGATAAAGGATCTACGAACGCACAGTAGGTATTAAAGGTCAATCACTTCACAACCCTGCCATTCAGCGTTATCCGGTCAGGGAGTTTGATTCTAAGTAATAAAATGTGAGCTGATGTGTTACCTATAATTTATAACACTAATTTTTGTACGCTGATGCGTTAATTTCGATGCGAAAATAACAGAATAATAAGAAAAACGAAAAATTATAAGATATCAACGGTTGCATCAAATGAACCATTTAGAAATATACACAGAGTAGAGTGAAAAATAGGATTATCGTAGCGGTTAATATGAACTCTATGTTCAAGAATATACATTGTCGTATTCTTTTGAAACTACTCAACTGACAGTACGGAGGGAGACAGCTGTTTTTGCCTCCAAAAACTAACTTTCGTTTGAAATCGTCCCTCACCCAGTTTAGCCAGTAAATTGCATGTTATCAATATTTAATGGAAATAAAAGAATCTTTTGAACCAAAAGTGTGCAAATATAAAATGCATACCAGTATGTTTATACTGATTTTCATGTTTTATATACTTGAATCCCAGTTTTCATAATTGAAAGACCATTCTCTGTCCTTGATTTCAGGAAAGAG